>VZUI01011385.1:0-46508 GCA_013401135.1 Cettia cetti | reverse complement strand
ACAAAGGGATGCCAGGGGGATGGGCCCTGCCAGGTGGCAGGGAAAAGGTTTTTTAGAATGTAGAATAGTATGGTAATATAGTAGCTCTATAGGTTGTATGTAGATTTTGTAGGTTTTGTATCTTGGTGGTGGTGTTAACCAGAATATTCAACACAGAAAGAGATAAAATGTAATGTAACAGGAAGCTGGGGTCTCTTTGGGGCAAGCTCTCTTTGAGACCACGCTGCAGCCGGTGCTGCCTCACCACCAGTAACCCACATGTCCTAAAGAGCATCCCTGTCTCTGGGAATCTCTCATCGGGCCCCCCACTGCCTTTCCTATGTGTGCCCATGCAAGAGCTGGCAGAAAGGCCTGAAGATCTCTCCTTTCTGGCTCCCTCCTCCTCCCACTGGGATCTTTGCAAACAGAGGTTTCTGCAGCAAGCTGTGATCTGTGATGAGGGAGGGGATGTTTTGTTTTGCACTTGTTGGCCATGGGGATGGAAGGGAGCAGGAGCAATCCCCATCTCTTGGACCCCCTAAGAGAAGACACTCCTTATTTTTTGAGACTTATTGTAAAGTGGAATGGAAAAGGGGAAAGGGATCCCACTAGCACAGGTGGGGCACTTGGTACCTGTGTATCTGCTGCTGTGTTTCGAGGCCACAGCAGCCACCTGATCACATCCCCACCTTTACCTTGGCTGTTGTTTGCCAACCTTTGATGTTTGTTATATTTCTGTCTAAATATCTACTTCTGGAAGTGAAGGAGCTTTTGCAGGCTGGATATTACTGTGAGTGTCAGTAGATTTCCTTCCTAAATAGCAGCTGGTACTAGAAGTTCTATTCCTGGAATAAGCATACTTTTTTTTTTCTTTTCTTTTTTGTTTCAGGGAAAGTTCCAGGCTTTTTACCAGTATGCAAAAACATTTAACTCTGATGACTTTGATTATGAAGATCTAAAAAATGGGGACTACGTCTTCATGAGATGGAAGGTAAGGCACTGACAGAGACTTGAGGCGTCTGAGAGCTTTTCCAGCTGTGATGGTTTAATGAAAGATCTCACCCTGCCAACCCCAAAACCCACTGTTCTTGCAAGTTCCAGTGTGACTCGTGTCTAGCCAGCTAATTGTGTCCTTAAGGGCTGCAGTCATGGCTAAAAACACAACAGGAAAATCTTGTTTGGTGATGTTTCAGAGAATGAGAGAATTGCTGTCTCCAGTGCCTGTGTGGGGCCTGTGTTTAATGCAGACTGGCCAGTCTGCAGCTCTGTTCTTCAGCTGGGATCATCACAGAGTCACCATAGACTGGTTTGGATTGGAAGGAACCTTAAAGCTCCTCTCATTCCACCCTCCTGCCAAGGGCAGGGACACCTCCCACTATCCCAGGTTGCTCCAACCTAGTCCAGCCTGACCTTGGACACTTCCAGGGATGAGGCAGCCACAGCTTCTCTGGGCAACCTGTGCCAGGGCCTCACCACCCTGACAGGAAAGAATTTCTTCCCAATATCCCATCTCACCCTGCCCTCTGGCAGTGGGGAGCAATCTTCCCATCACTCCATGTCCTTGTGCAAAGTCCCTCTCCAGCCTTCCCATAAGCTCCTTTAAGTGTTGAAAAACTGCAGTGGGAACTCCCTGGAGCCTTCTCTTCATTCTCAGGCTCTCACTCCCAGTTTTGCAGTGGGCTTCTGGTTTGCAGGGGACAGGTGTTGAGCTGAAATTGATCTCCTGCACTCTTAAAACTCATTCTGTTCTCAGTTATCTGCTTCTCTGTGAAGTGTTGCTGTGCAGGTGATGAAGGGACACTCTGGTCTCTGCTCTGGCCTGCTGAGAGTGCAGGGAGTGCTCAGCCAGGAATGTCTTCGTGTTAGTGGGTGCCAATATTTGGTTTGGGAGGGCAAATTGGGGTGGGGCTGTATTTGACCAACATTTTAAAGTGCAGCCTGTGTTATGCATGCAGGAGCAGTTCCTAGTCCCAGATCACACCATCAAGGACATCAGTGGTGCTTCCTTTGCTGGTTTCTATTACATCTGCTTCCAGAAGTCAGCAGCATCTATAGAGGGCTATTACTACCATAGGAGTTCAGAATGGTAAGGAAGCTTCCTGCCTCCTGAAGACCTAAATCATGCTGTGACTCCTCTCCTACTTGCCCACAGCCTTGGGAGTGTCCAGGCAGGAGATTCAGGCTGGTGGTTGGACCTTGGGGCAGAAGGGAGGGATGTGGGCTGTGCAGTCCATTGGTGTGGTATGAAGTGCTGCCCTCATGGAGAAGGGGAGGAGATTTTGGCTGGCAGGGTGAAGGTGGGAATGTGATACAGGGTGTGGAGAAGTGCTGTGAGGGAGCTCAGTTCTCTCTCCTAAGGAACAGCTTGGCTGTTGCTCCCTTCAGGCAGAAATCTTGTCAGGCCAGTGCTTTGTACTCCAAAGTCCTTGGGGTGTTGCTGTTAAGACAAGAGAACAGTCAAAGCTAATTGGTGGGGGTTTTGTTGGAGACAAATAGCTGTGGAGAGCTCTTTTCCCTTGGATCGTTGTCATGAGCAGCAGGTGGATGGCTGGAAGCTCTCAGGGGGAGGGAAGGAACCAGGAGGCTTTCAGATACATTCCCTCAAGCTGAGATTTGAAAGACTCGAGTGTAATTTGCACTTGTAGCAAACACTGTTTGAACTTGAAAGTTGTTGAACTTCAAAGGGAGTCCATAAAACCACCACAGTCAGCCCACCTGGAACGCTGCCTCACTGCAGGTGGCTCAGAGGGACCAGAGTGGGAATTACAGGATCATTAAGGTTGGAAAAAACCTTCAAAATCGAGTCCAGCCTTTGCTGAATACCCCCATTCCCACTAAACCCTGAAGGTAATGTCTGTTTGATTTCTGAATGCTTCCAGGGATGGTAACTCCACCACTTCCCTGGGCAGGCCATTCCAGGTCTAAACCACTTTTTCAGTGAGGAATTTTTGCCTCATATCCAGCCTGAGCCTCTCCTGGCACAACTTGAGGCTGTTTTCCCTTGTCCTATCATTAGTTGTGTGGGAAAAGAGCCCAACCCCACCTGGCTGCACCCTCCTGTCAGAGAGCTGCAGAGTGATGAGGAACAATGCTGAGTCCTGGCAGGATTTTGGCACTGTGGGAAGTGGGTGTTGGATGCCTGAACCCTCTGGGACTGTAAAGGGGGGGAGAAGAGCAGCCAGCAGAGTGTCAGCTCTGTGTAATCCTCCCTCTCTTCTTCTCTGCCAGGTATCAGTCATTGAATTTAACACACGTTCCCGAGCACAGTGCTCCTATCTACGAGTTCCGATGACAGCTGTCCACATCTGATAGCGCCCAGAAGCAGAGCGGGCAGGAGAGCGTGGCCTGCCAGGAGAACTGTGTCCCCGTGGGAGCACGGGAATGCACGCTTCTCTCCTGCCCCTTGGACTCCAGAGAGAGAGAGTGAGAGAGAGAGAGCCTGGATGTTAACTCACCCAGCCTGAGGAGCTGCTGGAGCTTGATTCTCCCTCCTGTCGAGTGGCCATTTGATCTTTACTCTGGTTTTAAGCTACTTTAATGCACTTTCTTGTTGCACAGCTCGTTTCTCTGTCACTGAAGTTCCTCCCAGCTGTCCTCTGGAAGCTGTTTCTCAGTAGCTGGAATCAGTGCTCTGGCCTCTGAATAATAAGGAAATGTAAGCTCAAGGCTTCTATTTTCCTTGTTATGTCCTGAAGTGGGTTGAAATCACCAGGATTCAGGTTTCTTGCCCAGATTTCCAGCTCTGATGCTCCCAGAGCCAGGCCCTGGGTGTGAGGCTCAGCTGTGGAGTCTGTTGGGGAGTGTTGGCTGAGGTCAGGCTGGAATGAGGCTTTGCTGGCTAACAAGGTTAGCTGGAGCTGCAGATCTTTCAGGAACACTGGCCCTTTGGAGCTGGGAGCTGTTCCGGTGTCTGGATACACCATTGGGAATTAATTTGATGTACGGACTTCCAGGCTCTCAGTAAAGTGGATCTGAACTCTGCTTGTAGATGTATATTTGCTCTTTACTTAAGTTAAGGGTAAAAAAAAAAAAAAAAAAAAAAAAATTCAAAAAAAGTTTTAAAAAAAAGACTTTTATTAAAAATATATATATCTATTTTTATGGTTCCTTTTCCAAAGGACCCTATGGCAAATGCACAAGTACTCGATTCCATGTTACTGTTTTCACATTGAAAACCAGGAATGTCTGTGTTTTTATATCCATGTATCCAGCTAAGCTTTGGGAACGTGACCGGAGCACAGGCGCCGAGCAGCGTCGCCCTGGGGCCGCTCAGTGTTTGTGCTCCCCCTTCATGCTTCACCACCACTGCTTGACACCTTTTTACAAGGAAAAACAAGAAAAAAAGTTTAAAAAAACCCCTTCCCAGTAGCTCCCTCTGACTCTGAATGTTCCAAGTGACATAACTTAAGGCTCCTGTGCCAAAGTGCGTGTGTGTGTGTGCGTGTGTACGCGTGTGGGTTGGTTTTTTAAAGACACTTTAAAACTTGGCCTCAGTTGTGTTTTTACCTTGTCAGCCCCACCTGTGGGGCCTTGTGAGAGTTTAGTTTGCCTTTTTTTTCTGGCTGTTTTAAAGCCCAGCTTCCTCCAAGCAGGCGTGTGGCACAGCTGGTGCTGAGGATGGATTTTCCACCCGGGAGTGGGAATTGAAGCCTCTGCGTGCCGAGGCGAGGTACTTTGAGTTTTGCTTCTTTTTAACTAACTTCCTTTTTGGCAGCAGTTATCACTTGTTTAAGCCTTAACAAGGAAGGATTCAGGGCTTGGAGAGCCCCTTTCCTCTATTCCAAGTTGGGATTTTGAGTGCTTGGACGAGTGGCCAGGCTGGTCTCGGGAGATGATGCGGAATTCGCCCGCCTCACGCGTGCTGTTCTCCGTGGATCAATCCTTCTCCCTGGCACACGTGAGGAGAGATGCCTGGGGGAGAAGGGAGAGACCTGGCCCTTCCCAGGGAGTGTGTGCAGGTGCCTTGGCTGTTGCTGGAGGATGTGCAGGGACAGCGCTGAGGCGATGGCAGGGCTGCAAGCTGAGCAGCTGGAAAGTGTGTTCCTGTTTTATTTTGCTCCTCTCAGAGAAACTCAGCCCCTTTTGAGGAGAGGGGTTCCCTCACAGATGGTGCTGGGAGATGTCCTGTTTTTAGAGGTGAAAACCGGTGGTGCTGCTCCACTGTGACCAAGTGTGGGGGTGAAACCTCCTTCCCAGGTGCTGTGTGAGTGCAGGGACCCAGCTCCAGCACCTCTTCCCAGCCCTCTGGAGCTGACTGTGCAATGCTGGTGGTGGCACCGGTGTCCCTGTGCTCCCTAGGGCTCTCACTGCCAGTGGGACACTTGGATTTCTGGTATAGTTTAGTGGAATTAACCCTGTTTGTTGGCAGAAGCTGCATTAGGATGGTCATGGGGGTGTCTAACACGTGTAATTATCCCTAAACCAACGAAGTTGAGGGGTTTTTAAGACTTGATACGTTGTGAGAAGGGTGTGGAAAGAGCATCCTGCTCTGTGCCTCCCTTCTTCTCACCATCCTGAAGGGAATTTCAGCTTAGATCCAGAACTGTCTGGATATGGTGTGGCAGGTGCAGAGCAGGTTGTGGAGCTGAAGGTTTTGCAGGGGCTATTGATGTGTGGATTTTCCCTCCTCAAAGCCTTTGCTTTGGTTTTTCCTTTTCTTTGACCTGTTTGAGTTGAGGGGAGATGTTCTGTACGTTGTGGTGTGGTGAGAGAGAACGGCCCAGGGGAGGATTTGGGGGGCAGAGGTGAGAAATTGAGTGTTTGGGCTTGGGAGAGGATGTGGTGTCTCTTGAACCACTCTGGCTGCAGCAGGCTGGCTGTGGGAGCAGAGGGTGTCCGTGTGGGGGCCGAGGAGGAGTTTTGTGGAGCGATCAACATCCAAATTAAACATGAGCTTTGTTGAAGGGGTCTGTGTCCGTGTGTGTTTGTCCACCACAGCACTCTCTGGTTCCAGGGGGTTGCTGTGCTTCATCTCCTTCCTTGAGTGCTTCTCCAGGAATCACAGCAGCTTCTGATGGGCTTAATTTACAGGCTCTCAGAATCATTAAAGCTGGAAAAGACCCCTGAGAGCATCGAGTCAAGCCTGTGACTGATCCCCACCTTTTCACTTGGTGGCACTGTGTGTCACGTCCAGTCTTTGCCTGAACACCTCAAGAGATGGGGACTCCACCAGCCTCCCTGGACAGCCTCTTCCCAATGTCTAATCACCCTTTCCGGGAAGAAATTCCTCCTGGTGTCAAACCTGAACCTTCCCTGGCCTCCTTGAGGCTGTTTCCTCGTGTCCTGTCGCTGGTTGCCGAGGAGAAGGGCCCGATCCCCCCCGGCTCCGCGGTCCTTTCAGGATCCAGCCTTAATTAGAGGAGCAGGAGGAGGCACTCCCGGTGGGGGGCTCCCTTGAACGCCTCCCCTGCTTTCTGAGACCTTTCCCTTTGAGCCTGTCCCTCCGTAGCCTCCTGTCCCCTCGGCTCTCGCCTCCACCCGGGGTCACCTCCCCGGGGACCCTCCCGGTGCCCCCGCGGTGGCGGCTGGCGGAACCCAGGGCGCGGGGCTCGGGGCGCGGCCGGAGCTGGCGGTGCGGCGCGGCCCGGACGTGTGACGGGGACGGACGGCCGGGCCGGCGGCGCTTCCGGCGGGCGCGGAGCGGGGCCCGCCATGGGCATCCTGGAGAAGATCTCGGAGATCGAGAAGGAGATCGCCCGCACGCAGAAGAACAAAGGTGCGGAGGGCGGCCGGGGGCTGAGGGACCCGCGGACAGCGGGAGGGCAGAGTCCGGGAGCAGGGCGGGCAGGTGGGCTGGGGGCTCGGGGGGGCTGGGGGTGTGAGGGGCTGTGGGGGGACACAGGTGGGCTGTGAGTTATGGGGGAGCTGAGACGGAACCGAGGGAAGAGGGGACTGGGGAGTCGGGGGGCCAAGTGGGCTGCGAGTTATAGGAGGCTGGGAGAGAGCCTGGAGACTGTGGGGGGCTCGGGGTTGTGGGGCCTGGGAGGGGTCTGTGGGAAGAGGGGCCGGTCAGGGCTGTGGGGGAGCCAGGGTGGGGATGGCTGGTGAAGCTGCGGGCTCTTTGGGGACACAGAGGGCTGGATCGGAGGTGCTGGGAGCTGGGGCAGGTTGGGGAGCAGGGTGAGCGCTGGGGCTGGGCTGGGGGTGTGTGTGAGGATGGGGGCTGCCCCCTATCCTGCCCTGTGCCCCCCCGGAGCTGGGAATGGGGGCATCTCGAGTCCTGCTGGCACAGGAGGCTCCTGGTATTCGAGTCGTCTGGGGGCACCCCGTGGGCTCTGCCAGAGCTGCTGATGGGGCTGTAGGCTGTGGTAAATAACAGCTCCTGGTTTCATGCTCTCACCTGTTACAAAGTGAGACAACGACTTTCCTTTTTTTTTTTTTTTTTTTTTTTTTTTTTTTTTTTTTTTTTTCTGGTTCAGGTGTAAATTCAAGAATAAGGCAGTAAAGTACTTTCACACGTGTGAGCTCTGAGTTAAATGTGTCTTTAAAAGTTGACAAGAGGAGGGGAACATAATCTGGTCATTTTGGAGTGCTGAATGTGACCAGGTGTAAGGAGGGGCTGTTTCCAAGAGGGGCTGCTCTCCCTGTGATCTCTCTCTCCTAAACTGGCTCCCTTCATTCCTGCACCTGCTCTCCCTGTGCCTTGCTCCTTTAATTCAGGAATTTTTTGGCTGTTTCCCTGCACTCTGAGTTTGTGCTGATCCCTGGAAGGTTTCCTCTCAGTGCCCAGGGTTCCAAAGGAACAGCTGGGGGCAGCTCTGTGCCTGCCACTGGTTAAGATACTGCCCAAGTTCCACAAGCTTTTCCTTTTAGGAAGATTCTCATTCCCAGAAGTGACTCACCAGCAGCTTTCTGCCAACCAGCTGTTGGGTTTGTGTCATTGCAGCCACTGAGTACCACCTGGGCCTGCTGAAGGCAAAGCTTGCAAAATACAGAGCTCAGCTGCTGGAACCCTCCAAATCCCCGGCGGCGAAGGGCGAGGGCTTCGATGTGATGAAATCAGGAGATGCCCGGGTGGCACTGATCGGTTTTCCTTCTGTGGGGAAGGTCAGTGAGTGGCTGTGTTCTCTGTGCCTCCAGGTTCTGGTTTGCAGTGGCTGCAGAGCAGGTTTGGGGTCACAGAACCGTGGAATGGTTTGGGTTGGGAGGTACCTTAAAGCTCGTGGGATCCCACCTGGAGTCCTGTGCACAGTCCTGGTGTCTCCAGCGTGAGAAGGACATGGAACTGTTGGCCACGAGGTTGGAGAGAGGACTGGAGCACCTCTCTTGTGGAGAGTTGGGGCTGGGGAAGAGAAGGTTGTGTGGAGACCTCACGGTACCTGAACAGGCTACAGGGAAGCTGGAGAGGGATTCTTTGTCAGGAACTGAAGTGGAAGAAAAAGGGGGAATGGATTCACACTGAATGAGGGGAAATTTAGGTGAGATATATGGAAGGAATTCTTCCCCATGAGGGTGGGGAGGCCCTGGCACAGGGTGCCCAGAGAAACTGTGGCTGCCCCATCCCTGGAAGTGTCCAAGACTGGGTTGAACAGGGCTTGGAGCAACCTGGGCTGGTGGAAGGTGTCCCTGCCCATGGCAGGGCTGGAATGAAATGAGCTTTGAGGTCATTTCCAACCCAAACCATTTCATGGTTCTAGCTGGTGATCTAGCTGAAGGTTGGAGATGGAGAAACACTCCATTTTGTGTGCTCTGCCCTGTAGGAACAGCCTGAAATTTGTTCCTGCCCAGCTCCAGCACTGCTGAGGAAAGGGGGGCATGCAGGATTTACTTCACTTCCATCACCACCTCAGTCCCTGTGCCTGGAACGGCCCCAACACAACTTCCACAGCCTGTGGGGCACTTTGATGTTGCTTGGTTTGCTGAACCTTTTCATTTTCCTGCCTGCTGATGCTCATCTCTTGCATTTCAGTCCACGTTTCTGAGTTTGATGACCTCGACCGCCAGCGAAGCTGCGTCGTACGAGTTCACCACGCTGACCTGCATCCCAGGAGTCATAGAAGTAAGAAATTCTCCTCCAGCTGTGTAAATGTGTGTTTGTACCTGCCACTAAGGAGCAGAGACATCCAAAGGTCTCCAAAGCTGATTTTTGCTTTAAATTTTTGAGTGCTGATGTAGCACTTCCCTGAACTCTTCTCTGATTGGCTTCCTGATCAGAATTTTTGTGCCACTCTTGGACTGACCAGAGCAATACAACAACCCTCAACTGAATTTGGAATAACCATTGTCAGTGCCAGCAACCAGCTGGCTGCAAATCCTGACAGTTTCATTTTTAATGAAGCTTTACAGAGGCAATCTGTGCTGTGATCACTTTCAAAACAAAATGCAGCTACTCCTGTCCTTGAGGGGTTTTATTAGTGGTGACCTCAGCATCCATCAGTAAAGCAAATGATAAAGGGCATCAAACTGAAAAGTATCCAAGAATAATGAGGAAATCTGGGTCAGGATGGAAAGGGGAGTTAAATAATGAAAGTAACTGTATTGATGGGAAAAGGGCTTTAATGTAACACATTCAAGCACAGCTGTGAGCTGCTACAACAGCTAGAGAGCCAGTGCCCTGCAAATCCTAGGAATGAGTCTCCTGGGCTTTTTTCCTGGTGCTGTAAGACCTGCAGCACACCTGAACAGTTTGATCTGTCCCAGTAAGAGATGTGGCATTTGTTCCTTACTGAGTTTTCTCATTAGACCAAGAAAAGAAGGATTGTTTTTCCTTCTGTTCCCCCAGCTTGGGAATATGTGACTGCTGTGCTGATTTCCTGGTGCTTTGTCCAGCTGCAGTCACGGGATGCTTTAGGGAGTCAGGATCTAATGTACAGCTGTGCTGAACACAGCCCACAGCTCTGGAATTTGCCTCAGGACAGAGCCCTGAGCTTTGTGCAGAGTTCCCCTGCCCTGTCAGTTCCATCCAGTTTCACTCTCTGCAGGATGTGGACGCCCAGCACGTGTTTGGGGCTTTTGGGGCAGCTCAGGTGCCCTGCAAAAAGCTTTCAACTTTGCATCCTTCCATTTCAGTACAAAGGAGCCAATATTCAGCTGCTGGATCTGCCTGGAATCATCGAAGGAGCAGCTCAAGGTTGGCTCATGTCTGTGTTCATGTACAGGAGGGGTTTGCCCTCAGTAGTGTCCCTGGGTGTCTCAGATATACACAAGTTTCCTGGGCCAAGAATTCCTACATTGTCTTCCCAAATTTTAGAGTCCTTGATCCTATGTGAGGCACGATTCCTCTCCCTGAGCCCACAGAAGGGTCTATATGTAGCACAGAGATGGTTTTCTGGAGGTGGGAGCCAAAGCAAGCCAGTCACTTCTCACCTCCTTGCCTGAGTGTTAAGTGGCTCATCTGTTTTCTGGTACTGAGGAAATCTATAGAAAGATGCTGGAGAGGTGGAGGAGGAATTGCAGCTAAACACTAACCTTGTTTGAGTAATTCCCTGAGTTCCTGCCAGTCCTCCCATGACTCCTGATTCTGGGAAGAGATGTTGGCTTTGTCTCTCTGTGTTGTCATTGTCCTCATTGGCTGGTTGTGTCTGAAAATAGCTTAGGAAATCTGGGAAGGGACTCACAGGGATCATCCAGTCCAACTCCTGGCCCTGCACAGACACCCCAACAATCCCATCCTGTGCCTGGGGTTATCCAAACACTCCTGCAGCTCTGGCAGCCCTGGGGCCGTGCCCATTCCCTGGGGAGCCTGGGCAGTGCTCGACCACCCTCTGGGGGAAGAACCTTTTCCTAATAGCCAACCTAACCCTCCCTGACACAGCTCCAGCCATTCCCTTGGGTCACCAGAACAGTGCCTGTGCTTCCTAAGGCACCTTCTGGCCCTGATCTCCTCTCTGCTGAGCTCTCTGTGCTGCCTGCAGCTGCTGCCAGGGCTCCCAGCAGCTGACTCCAGCCAGAACAGCACTGCAGGAACTTTTTCCTTGCTTTCAAGCTGCTGCACAGGGCAGGAATCCACATCTGGCAGAGAACTCAGCTGGTTCCTCTTGCTGATGTGCATCCACCTCGTGTCTCCCCAGGGAAGGGCAGAGGCCGGCAGGTGATCGCTGTGGCCAGGACAGCAGATGTTGTTATCATGATGCTGGATGCCACCAAGGGCGAGGTGCAGAGGTGAGTGTGTGCTGGGCACCAGGGCTGGGCCAGCTCTGGGCTTGCCATGTCCCCAGAAAACGTGCCAGCTCCCTGAGGAGTTGTGGAGAGCACCTGGGGGATGAGGAATTGAATTACTGAGATGGGGGTTGTATTCCATGAGAAGCCTCCTGCTGACTGGAGTGGGTGCTCAGCTGAAGGCTCATTGCTACAGCACGGCTCTCAGGGATGGGAATGTCAACCTGGATTTCCACCACAGACTCTGACCTGCATTAGAGGGGTATTAGACTGTAATGAAAGCTTGTGGCAGGGCTGTATCAACACAAGAGTTGAAAAAGGAAAGGTCTGGGTGTCAGCTGGCCAAGCTGAGCCTCACAGGTGCTGTGTCCCTGCAGGGCCTTGCTGGAGAAAGAACTGGAATCTGTAGGGATCCGGCTGAACAAAAGCAAACCAAATATCTACTTCAAGGTGAGGTTTCCTGAGCTCCTGGAGGCACAGCTTGTCTGCCTGCCTGCTCAAGGCTGAGCTCACTCTGTGCTGCCCCTCCTGTTGGACAGGCTGAGGGGGCTGTGGGTTTTGCAGAATGTTCTTACGATGCTTTTTTGCCTCCTGCAGCCCAAGAAGGGTGGAGGCATCTCCTTCAACTCCACTGTCACATTGACTCAGTGCTCTGAGAAGCTGGTTCAGCTCATCCTCCACGAATACAGTATCCTTTCCTAAAATGGGAGACCCTTAAGCCATCAGTAGCTCATGGTTGAAGTGCTTCCTGCTGTGGGACAGCCTTGGTGTCACTTTGGGGCTGGCTGGTGGGCAAGAGGCTGTCACCAGGGAGCTCAGCCCGTGTGGTGTGTTGGGATTTGGGCCTTGACAGTGTCCACCTCAGAAATCTTCAACGCTGAGGTGCTGTTCAGAGAGGATTGTTCCCCTGATGAGTTCATTGATGTGATTGTAGGAAACAGGGTCTACATGCCGTGCCTCTATGTGAGTATCCTGGGCAGCCTGCCTTCTGTCACATCCAGCATCTCTTTTCTGTGCCAAAGGAAAGGTTGGAACTTCACAGAATCATGGAGCAGTTTGGGTGGGAAGGGATCTTAAAGTTCATCTCATTCCAGCCCTGCCATGGGCAAGGACACCTTCCACCAGCCCAGGTTGCTCCAAGCCCCTTCCAGCCTGGCCTTGGACACTTCCAGGGATCCAGGGTCAGCCACAGCTTCTCTGGGCACCCTGTGCCAGGGCCTCCCTGCCCTCACAGGGAAGAATTTTTTTCCCAATGTCCCATCTAACCCTGCTCTCCCAACATAATGCCATTCCCCCTTGTCCTGTTACTCCATGCCCTTGTTCCTGGCTCCTAAAACAGTAATGATTTGGGGTTTAGGAGGAGGAAAACAGCTCAACAGGGAGTTTTTATAGGCTTTGGATCCGTGCTGTGTGTGTTCCCTGGGCCCTCTTGTGGCTGATGCTGCCTTGGAGCAGCAGAGCTTCCAATCCTGGTGCTGGGGCTTTGCTCCCACGTGTGGAGCCTCCGACTCCCCTGCTGCCAGCTCCGTGCTTAACTTGTCACATCTGGTCCCCTGTGTGCCAGAGGTCCCTTTAGGGCTCTGTTTGTAGCCACTGGGTCTGTATGAAATCAAAGACACCACAGAACGTGTTCCAAGTCATCCCAAAGGGAGAATTTTAAAAGGCCAAAATTTATATTCAGGCTTTTGAATTTTAATAGTTTGTTTTACTGAGAGTCTTGGCTTCTCTTCTGAGAAGATCCACATTTCTGTTCAGTGCTACCTTGTTATTTCTACATGTTGCTGAGTTGCCTTTCTAAGGGCTGTGTTGTTTTCCTTTTGGTTTAGGTTTATAACAAGATTGACCAGATATCCATGGAGGAGGTGGATCGTCTTGCTCGGAGGCCCCACAGTGTTGTCATCAGGTAGGAGCTGTCACCTTGCCTTTCTGCTGGTCTGCCTGGTGTGGGGTTCACTTCACACCCCTTTCTCCAGCTTCTCCCAGGGCTGCTGTGGTGAGAAGCAGAGCTGCTGTGCAGCTTTTCCCAGATTTCCTTCCCCTGGAGAAGCAGGCAGCTTGGCTTCTCCCTGCTCCTCTGCAGCACAGAGTCAATCTTTCTTTAGAAATGCTGATAGATCTGTTTGGGCTTTGCTGCTTCAAGGTTGTTCACCCTTCTGGAATCATGGAATGGTTTGGGTTGGAAGAGACCCTAAAGCTCATCTCATTCCACCCCCTGCCATGGGACTCCACTGGATCAGTTTGCTCCAGGCCCCATCCAACCTAGCCTTGAACAATTCCAGGGATGGAGCAGCCAGAGGCTCCCTGTGCAACCTGTTCCAGTGCTTTTCCACCCCTTTAGGAAGGAATTTCTTCTTCCTAATATCTAACCCTGCCCTCTTTCAGTTTAAGGTGATTTTACCTTTCCTTGCTTCATTGAAGACTTTCCCCTCATTCTTCAGCACTTCAATAAACACATTTCACCTTGTTCTTCTGCATCCCTAAATCACAACAGCAGTAAACATGATCCTGGTGTTTTGCAGCTGTGGCATGAAGCTGAACCTGGACTACTTGCTGGAAAAGCTCTGGGAATACCTGGCACTCACCTGCATCTACACCAAGAAACGGGGACGTAAGTGACCACGAGCTGAACAGAAGGTTTGGAGGGCACAAATGCTGCTGCTGCTGCTCATGGAAGGCAGACAGGCTGCCAACAGGGCTGGTGCCTTGGAAATGCTGGAATTACACCCTCCCTAATCATCTTTCAGCTCTTGGGAAATACTTCCTGCTCTGTCTGATCCTGCCGTGTGTGGATCCCACCATGGCCTTCCTGTTGTATTTTACAACAGCAGAATTTTCATGAGTCTTTGCATGATATAAGGGAATAAAGTGTGCAAGTTGACAGCTTTTCTTCCTTGGTATGCACACTGTGATGAACTGTTCAGCCCATCACGACCCAGAAAAAGTTTCCTGTTCCTGCTAAAAGAAATTTGGTGATTCCCATGCCTTTGGAGGTGCCTTTGAGCCTCCTTTTGCTTTATAACCCACTTGCAGCTTCTCCCTGTGATGAAGGCACATCTATAACTTGCCCTGTTTGGTTGTGAACAGCTGAACTTGGGTGAATGTGAGGAGATGAAGGGATTTTCTGAGCTTGTTAAGATCTGAAATCTTGGGGATTTTGGTTTTCCTTGAGCAGGTGTGTTTTGACTTGGGTGGTTTTGTTTCTCTTAAGTCAAGGGCTTGGGCTGGAGTTAGATCAGGTGGGTTTGTGGGGAAGCTGCTGACTGTGTGGAGTGGGTAATTGCACCTGTGGGTAGTGGAGAGCTGATTTGATGCTTTTAGGTACTGGATCCCTGTTCTGTGTGGGAGCAGGAAGGAGGAATTTGGGAGTAGTAAGCACAAGGTGATGTGAGATGGTGTCAGCATTTTAGAACACACTTGATGGAAATCCAATGCTTTTTCCCCACCTTCTGCTTCTCCACAGAGAGACCAGACTTTACAGATGCCATTATTCTACGGAAAGGGGCCTCTGTGGAACATGTGGTAATTTTCCTGCATCTTTTACATTTCCCTGTGTGCAGAAGGCAATTCCTCCTGGCCCTGCTGTGATTTGTGCTTCATAAAGCTCAGGACATGTCAGTGTTTGGTTGGGCTTCTCCTTTTGTTGCCTTTACCAATTTTATCTGCCTCAGGTTTCTTTCACAGCTGCTATAAAAGCTTTAAACAGTAATTATTTAATGCAGCCCAGTGAAAAAGCACATGGCAGCAATGCAATTGGGCTTTATGTGGGCTGGTGATTCCTGTGTCTGTTCTGAATGGTTTCAGGTGCTGTTAACTGGCTCCTAAAGTCTTTATTGTAAATTCTGGCTTAGACTTGAGTTTCTTTTAATTCCTGGGTGTTGAAAAAATTGCTTGCAAAGTGTTGTCATGTAAATGCTTCAAATTCTGCCTGTCTGTCTTGCAGTGCCATCGGATTCACAGATCATTAGCCAGCCAGTTCAAATATGCCTTGGTGTGGGTAAGTGTTAGCCAGCAACTGGAATCCCTGTCTTCAGGTGTCTCTGACTGGTCTTCTAACCCTTCTCCCCATTTTTTGCTTCAAAGGGGACAAGCACAAAGTACAGCCCTCAAAGAGTGGGCTTAACCCATATGATGGAGCATGAAGATGTCATTCAGATTGTGAAGAAGTAACTGCTGTGCCTGGCCTTGTCTTTAATCACTGCAATTTGAACTGACCACATCAAAACAAAACAAAACACATCGAAAAAAAGAAAAAAAAAGAAAAAAAAAAAAAAAAAGAAAAAAGGGAGCTGAGTTCCAGAGACAAGAAAGCTTCTGTGAAGCTCCTTCTCTTGGAGAAAGGCAGAAAATGAGGCTACTGTGCTTGCAGATGGGGATGGGGAAGATGGGTTTCTCATCTTGCAGCATTTCAGGCCAAGTGATGTTTCTTAAAACTTTAAAAGGAGCCAGTTCTTCTAGGACACAGTTCCACAGCCAGCAGTGTCCTGCCCCTTGTCGGGTTTGCACATGAATCCACGTGCATTCCCAGTGGGAAGTGTTTGAGTTTGTGTGAAAAAATCTGGCCCTGTGCTTTGGGCTGAGAGAACATTGCTGATGCTTTGCTGCTTATCCATTCTCTTAATTTAAGCATTGATCTGAAACAGAATCAGAGTTCTCCCTCCCCTGCTCGCTGGACACGTCTCTGCAGCTGAGACAACCCCAATTTTTAATGGTCCCACCTCAATTAACATTAAAACCTGGCAGTCTGTGCCTCTCCATAGCCTTGCAGTGGGGTTTGTAAGAAATCCTGGTCCAAGTGGTACTGAGAGATGAGAAATTAAACTGGTAGTGGTTAATTAACCTGGCCAGTCTGCAGTGGGGTGTGATCCAAGAGCTGTAGTCTGGGTTGAGGATTCACTTCACTCATTGTGGAGCTGCTTTGGGAGCTTCCTCCTTTGTTGGGCAGGAGTTGTCCTGCCCTTCAGTCCCCAAGGTGGAGGTCTCATCAAGCATGCCCCTAAATTCCAGCCACAGCTCTTTGGAGCTAAAGGTACCACCCCATGCCATGAATTTTACCCCAGCCCTGTTAAACATTGCTTGTCTGGATATTGTTCATCAGAAATCTGGGATTTTTGTAATCATGCTTTTCCATTGAATACTGTTGCTAAACAATTCAGAGTGCCTGATAGAGGACAGCTCTTGCCTTCTGGGATCAAGAGCTGCCAATAGCTTTTATTTTCTTTCATTGGAAAAGGGTTTGGTCTGACATGGATGCAGAACTGTGAGGACAGGTGTGACACCTGTCTGAGCAGGGTTCCTCCGTGCTCCTCCTCACCCCTCACAACCTGATGGAGCAGAAATGGAAGGATTATTTCATTTGAGAAAATAAAAAGTTGTTATTTCGTGTGAATGGTAGGTAGATGGCTTGGTGTGTTTCCTAATGCTCTTTTTTTACCTTTGGCCACCTGAGGAATCCTGGATGCAGTCACAGGAGATGTAGGGGGCAATAGAAGGTGAAGTGGCTGCAAGATGGGAGATAAATAAGTACTATACACAGTGCCCAAGCTAAGAAGGTGACTTTGAACTCTGTAAGTTCCCTTCCCTGTTCCTGGCTTTGTTCACAGCTGGAGTGCAGAGGAAATCCTGGCCACGGAGGCAGCGAGTGGAGAACAAGCTCCAAATGATCCACATTATCCCTGTCTGGCATGGAAAGCTGGCCCTTCCCGGTGTGAGCTGGGTGGGATGCTGTTCCAGCACATTAACTCACCCTTCCCATTCCCCATGAAGGTCACACAGGCAGAGTTGCCCTCACAAAGACTAATTTTGGTTTCATTTTGTCCCTGAGTTTCTGACTTTTCCATCCAAATCCTGCAGCCTGCCAAGCCTTGGCACGGAGCCGGGCAACCAGAACTGCTGACAGGGCTTCATCCTCAGGCCAGGTAGTGCTGGGAGCCAGGGGGGTGCTTGGTGTGAGGCTGAAATGCACAGTGTTACCTGCTAAAACCTGTCCTTGAATAGTTGGTGCTACCTCAGCGTGGGTTTCAAATTGATTTTGGCATATCATTGTTAAAACCCCCTCTGCCTAATTAGCTTCATTTAGGAAAATGGGCATTTATCCTGTTGAAAATGAACAGATACTTGATTAAAATTGGAATGGGGATGAAGTAAAAATAGTTAAGCTAGAAGCCAACTTCTTTTTTCAGAGAGAGCAGCTTTTTTGGCAGCAAGTTTATAGCTGCATTTGAAAATGCACCATTTAATTGCAGTATTCCTTCTTTCAGGAGCTTCCCTAATTGTTCTGCACTTATGTTAAAAGCAGCAAACGTTGCAGTTCGTGCTGGAGTGAGTTTGCCTCCAAGAGATCTCCAAGTCTTGAAAAGACAAGATTGGAAGGGCAAGGGGGAAACCTGCTGCAGCATTAGGGTTGTGCTGGAGCCTCCTGGGGTTTATGGAATTTGCAGCACTTCAGTATTTAAAGGGGCTTATAAAAAAAGGTGGAGAGGGGATTTTCACAAGGGCATGCACTGACAGGAAAAGTGGGAATGGTTTTAAACTGAAAGGGGAGATACAGATGAGGTGTTAGGAGGAAATTCTTCCTTATGAGGGTGGTGAGGCCCTGGCCCAGGTTGCTCAGAGAAGCTGTGGCTGCCTCATCCCTGGAAGTGTCCCAGGCCAAGGCTTGGAGCAACCTGGGATAGAGGAAGGCAGGGAGTGGAACGAGATGAGCTTTGTGCTCCCTTCCAACCCAAACCATTCTGGGATTTTATGCATAGACCAGAGCCCCTCACTGTGGAGCTGCTGAAGGGAAATGTCAGCAGAGTCTCCTTTTGTGTTGGGAGAAGGGCTCTCCAGGAGGGTGGGTGCAGGAGCTGTGGATCTGCCCCTAAAAGAGCAGCAGCCTGCATTTCTCTGCTGTAGGAGGAAAGCCTTGGCTGGGTGATGCTCGGAGAAAGCTGCCCTCAGCAGCCCTGCTGCTGCTCTGTGCTCCTGCCATTCCCTTGCTCTCCCAGCTGCCTCCAGGCTCATTCATGCAGTTCCCCGGGGGCTGTGCTCATCCTGCCCCATCCCTGGGGCCCTTTCCCTGCCTGTGCACGGCCGTGCAGCGCTCCAGGTGCGGAGCAGCGTGGATCAGCCTCCCCACAGCCCAGCAGCCACCCTCCCTCCACCTAGCGCTGCAACCAGCGGCGGCCCGAGGCGTGCTCTGTTTAAAATGCCTGTTCCAGGCAATCAAGCAGGTTTGATTGGCTGAACACTCCTCTTATAATTTAATTTAGTCAGGAATCGTTTGCAAGGTAATAAAGAGTGACTCTGCCTCCAAATGCATTCATTTAATTCAATGAGAGATGGTTGCTGCGGCGGGCTCGCCTCAGCCACCTCCCCTCACCCAGCTCCCCTCACCCCATCACGGTGACATCTCAAAGTGCTGCTCAGGGCCGTATATAAGAGTCACGATCCGCAGTGACAGCTTAATTGTCTCAAATGCTGACAAGGGTCACCCCAAGCAGCCATCGCGAGTGGCGCGGAGCCGGCTGGGGAGGCTGCGGAGAGCAGGATTTATGGCTGGCAAATAGTTTTGAATTCCTCTGGTTGCGCCTGCTAAATGATGAACCTGCCCCGAGGGGATCGGGGCTATTGATTGTAATTTGCAGTTAAGCCCTCGCGTTCTGAGGAATCAGCATAATAAATACCCACTGCATTACGGCTGGGACGTGCCTGCCTGGAGGAGAAGGAAGCCGAGGTTTTCCCGGCTCGGATGCTGCAGCAGGATGCTCTCTCTGCCCTTGCATTTGGCAGAGCCACGGGCTCCATCACTGCAGGAAAATGGTCCCCAGTCGGGTGGGATGCAGGAGCCCAGTGCTGGAATGGGGAGAATGGAGTGTTGTGAAGGCAAGGTGGAGTGTCCTGCTCGTCCAGGGAGGAGAGGATGCTCTGGTATTTTTGGGATAATGGGGGTCTAGATCCCAGCCAGAACCTCTGCAGCTGCTTGGTCCCAGCCCACCTTTGGAGGGGGGTGTGAGGAGATGCATTTGTTCCTCACTCCCATGTTCTGTAATTTCTTCTAAACTCCTGTTGGTTTTGGGGCCAGAATAGGTCAGGGCCATTTTCCAGCTGTTCGCATCTGGGCTACACTGAGGCTCATCCAGGGAGGGATGTGGGACAGTCCAGCTGTGTCACCAGGGGTGCAAGGGACAGGGACCACGGGAGGAGGGGGCCCTCCCCCTCCAGCCACTCCCTCCCTGCTGCTCCCCAGCTCTGTGAGGGAAGCTCAGCTCCCATCCCTCTGCTCCTGAGTGGAGATGAGAATAATAGCAGTCATCAAATATGCATCGGGTCCCGCGGTGCAGCAGCGATGGTCCCCGCGGGGAGCGGGGCCGGAGCACGGCGCTGGCAGAGCACCGAGCCCGCCCCAGGCCATGCAGGGCGAGTGGCCGCCCCAGGTGAGTGGCTCCGGGTGCCTCAGCTGGGTGGCACCTCCCTCGGGCTCGCGGGGGCTGCAGCGGCTTTGCCGGGAAGGGACCTTGGTGTGTCACCGTGGTTTTTAAGCAAACGCTGCTGTTCAGGTTCTCCCGGTCAAGGTGTGTGGTGTCCCTTCACTCTGCCTGTCTGCTTGTTGTCTTTATCCTCCCCTACCTCACCTTCTTCTTTCCTACCTTCTCCACAGCCCCACTCTCCCCTCCAGAGCAGAGCAGCCTCCCCTGAACACTCCATCCTTCCCCAGAACCCTCTGCCCCACGTTTCCTACAACCCTTCCCCACATTCCTTTTACCTCGGGGCTGTTCTGCTCCAGGAAAGCTCCTGGGCTTGGCTTTGGGACTGGGGTGGTGGCACAGGGCTGTGACCTGGCTCCAGGGCTGCCAGCCAGCATATTCCTGGGTGCACGCCAGCATCGTGCCCAGCTGGTCTGTGGTTCCAGCATCTGCTCTGGCCTATCTCCTCCCATCACACCTCCCTCGTGGGGAGCAGGCAGCAGCTGGCAGGCAGGGATTGCCATGTATTGCTCACATGCTGGGTCCCCATCCTCATTTTGGAGTCAGGAACTGGAGGGGGTGGAAATTAGCCAAGTCAGGGGGGTGATGGGTGCTTGGGGGAGCAAGGAGAGACCCCACTGTGCCTCAGGGGCTTGGAGGCTGTGCTATTGTCACATTGCTGGAAGGGTCCAGTTTATGCCTATGCTCCCAGCACCCCTGGAGCTGTGACTGGAGTGACAAGAGCTGTGGCTGGGCTTCCTCACCTGCTCACAGCTGTTGAAAGTGGATGTGCAATGATGCAGAGCTGAAGACAGGGAGTGGATGTGGTGAGAGGTGCTGCCACAGCCAGGAGGTGCCCGGGCAGCGCCGTGGTGCTGGAGCACGGAGCTCCCGGGGGGCACGGCAGCGCCGGGGCCGGCGTGGTGTGGTGGCACGGAGCCCTGCTCCGGCTGTAACTGGAAACAGGCTGTAAGCCGAGCCGGGGCCGGCTGGTGACCGCAGACCTGCCTGGAGACGTGGAGCTGCTGCCTCTGGAGCTCTGCCCGCCGATGCCGGCACTCCGAAGGTACAGTCCTGGGCAGCCGCGCGTCCTGCCGGGCTGGGGCGGGGGAACCCCCGAGGCCAAAGTCTCCATCCCCTCCCTGCACCCAGCCACGGCACAGCCGCGGGCTGCGGCAGCGGCTCCGGGGCTGCCCCGGGCCGTGTCCCTGGGATGAGGTGGCTTTCCCTGCCTCACCACGTGGCTGGAGACACTCAGGACTGACCTGACCAAAGGATGCTCTGGGTACCGTCTACCAGAGCCTTGGTACCCATTGCCACTGCAGAGACCCCCTCACTGCCAGGTTTTGCACCCCCCTGTGTGCTGCTGCTGGATGCAGCCGTGCCCAGACACCCTGGAAACAGCCACCAAGTGTGGGTGCCCCTCCAACCCCCTGCATTTGCTTCCATCCCCCTGCACCTGGGCACAAATCCTCTTGGCCAGCTCTGCCATTCCAAAGGCAGGTGAACCCTGTGCCCAGGATGATGTAGAAGATGGGGAGGTGTTTTTGGGGTCTGGTATGGAGGCTGGGGCCATGGAAGGCAGCATCTGTGTGGGGTGAAGCCCCCTCTCTCTCCCTTTATTCCCCCTCTCAGAGAGTCCTTGTCATGGGCAGGGAGGCACAGCCATGGCAACAGCTGGAGCTGTGCCAGCACCCAGGGCACCCAGAGCCCTGCCTGGGGAGGGACAGAGGAGGGACTGTGGAGGGCAGTGGGGTGGTGGCAAGGAGTGCACGAGTGGTGGGATGCAGGGGGTGACCTGCACCAGCTTTTCACCTGGCTGGTGCTCCTGCCAGCTGAGAGACAAGGGCTGTGTCCGTGCCCAAGGTGGTGCCCAGGCTCTGTGTGCCCGTGGCAGGAGGAGGGGTGGGTTGTGGGGTGTGGGAGGTGCCTGTGCCCCTGGCAGGGCAGGCTCTGTCAGGCCCATATGGCTCAGTGGCCATGGCACACCCGTGCATGGACTGTGACAGTGCCAGGTAGGGCTCCTGCTGATCCCGTGCTTCTGTCACACACCCTCTCCTGATGCCTGCCTGGTGCCTCTCATCCCACTCTGCCCCTCTGCCCACCCTGCTCTCCAGAGCTGCCTCCATCTGTGCAGACCAGGATGTGTCCATCCCAGAAATTAATGCAGGGAGTAGGCAAAGCCATGGGATCATGGTGGATGCCCGTCTGCTGTAGATGTGACAGGGAGGGACAAGGCTGGGGACAACACAGTGCCAGGAGCTGCCAGCCTTGGGCTCTCCTGATCCTGGGGGAGACCAATGGGTTCAGTCCAGCAGCTGCTGCTGGTTCTTTGGTTCTGCCAGCTGCTGCACAGCTGCGTGCTTCTCCAAACTCCCCAAACTCAGCCCCTATAAGGGGGTGCAGCCCCTGCCCACACCAGCCCCGCTGCTGCCTGCAGGTGATCCATGTGGGACAGCGAGTTCCCACTGCTGCTGCTTAAACTTTGATGAGCTGCAGCCGCAGGAATCCAGGCCTGGCATTAACATTTGATGTGGTCACCCCGCGCCTGGGCACGTGTGTCACAAACACGCTGCTGGCACTGCCTCGGGTCACACGTGTGGCACATGCAACCCCTCTTGCCAGCTGTGTGTGGGCACGTGTGGCACCCTGCACACACCTGCCACCGGGCATGGCATGAGGAGTGCCCCTGCGGGCTCTGGGCTGCTCGGGGCTTCCCAGCAGGGCTGTGGAATTTGGTCTGGTGTCGGGTCCCTCCCTTGTCTTGCTCCCCTTGGGTGTGTTCCCGCTGCTGCCTTGGGCTCTGCAGAATTGTCACCTCTCTCTCGGTGCCGCCCGTTTGGCTTCACGGGTCCTTGGGCTCCATTCTTCTCCGTGCTGGCTGGAGAAAGAGGCGGATTCCTCGGGGTGGGGCAGAGGAAGCCCCGGGGCGTGGGGAGGTGGCAGGCTCCCGTTTTGGGGTAACGGTGCTGCCGCTGCTGCATCCCCCTGGAGGGATGCTCCCAGCAGCAGGGACCCTTCCCTGCTCCTTCGGAAAAGTCTCGGGGCTGGTGTGGTGCATCCCTTACATTATTCATGCCGCCGAGAGCCTGGCGGTTGGGTTACAGCCGCATCCCAGCTCACCGGCACCGCGCTGAAGGTGCGCGGGAGGCAGGAGCAGCTCCGCCGGGCTGCCCCGGGGCCGGGTCCCACCGCCCCAGCGCCATGCCAAGCGGGCGGCCACCGGCGCCCGAGGGAGCCACGCACGGGTATGTGCCTCGCCAAACCCGGGCACAGGTAAATACCCAGGCGGGGCAGGAGGCGGGGTGCGGAGCCGGCCCCTGCAGGCGCCTGCCGGCACACGGCATCCTCAACCAGGGCCCCGCTGGGGCCGGAGCATGAGCGCCCGCCGCTGCCAGGATGGTCGGCAAGAAGGGGGAGCCCAAAGGGAAGGCGGGCAAAGGGAAAGGGAAGGATGGCAAGAAGGGCAAGAAGGAGGATCCCAACGAGTCAGAGGATGCCTCGGATGCGGAGCTGCTGAAGGCAGAGGAGAGCGAGGAGACGGAGGTGGTGGAGGAGGAAAAGGAAGAAAAGGAGGAAAAGGAGGAGGAAAAGGAGGAAAAAGAGGAGGAAAAGGAGGAAAAGGAAAAAGATGAGGAGGACGTGGCTGCAGAGGAGCCCAAGAAGGGGAAGGGGAAGGAGAAGAAGGGGTTGCCCAAGGCAGGAGTGGCAAAGAAACTGGGCCGTGGGAAGAAGGCACAGCAGGAGACGGAAGAAGAGGGGGGTGAGAGCAGTGCTGCAACATCCAAGAAGAATGTGAAGGGCACCTCCAAGCTGATGATGGGGCTGACAACCGACAAGAAGAAGAAAGGGGCCAAGGGTGCAGAGGCCAAGGACCAGCCCAAAGAACCTGTGGAAGCCAGCCCAGGCGAGGAGGAGGCGGCAGCGCCTGCGAAGGCCCGGGCAAAGCGGAGCCTCCGCAGCACCTCGAAGCTCTTCATGGGCTTCAAGAACCTGGGCTTGCGTCGGCCCAAGAAGGGGCAGTTCAAGAACACATCCCGCTTCTTCTGGGGGCTGCACAAGCACAGCACCAAGAAGAGGAAGAAGAAGAAGAACAAAGCGGTGCTCAAGTCCACCTCCAACCTGATGATGCGCTTCAAGCAGGTGAGCAAGAAGAGGAAGGAGGAGGCCAAGAAGGAGCCCCCATCGAAGCCATCCTTCCTGCTGCTGCGGCGGGGCGGGCAGGACCCCGAGGACGGCGCCTCGCTCTTCCGCCGGCGCCCGGAAAGGAAATTCAAGCCGCGGGCACAGGTGCTGAGCAAGGCGGCCGCCGCCACGGGCTGGCTGGCCAGGAAGGTGCTGTCGCGGCGCGGGCGGCTGGTGGGAGGCACTCGGGCGACTGACACGGCCTGGCTGTCCCGAATCGGTGCCAAGAAGCTGCCGTTCCCCGCGGAAGACGAGATCCTCAGGCACCGGGCCAACATGAAGCGGATCCCTGGCGGTGTCGGGCTGCCGGCGCCCGGCACTCCGCGCCAGGGCAGCATGGTGAGGCGGCCGTCCCGGCGGGGCTCCCAGCGCGCGGCCGCTGAGCCGCCGGCACCTCGCCACGGCTGGGCCCGGGGGGAGAACGGAGCCCCCGGCCCCCGGAGAGGCTACGGCAGGGAGGATGGGGCCTACGGCTCCCGCCGAGGCTACGGCAGGAAGGAGGATGGAGCCTATGGGCCCTGGCGCAGCCACCCCAAGGAGGAAGATGGAGCCTACGGCCCCCAGCACAGCTACGCCGAGGAGGATGGAGCCTACGGCCCGTGGCACGGCTACAGTGAGGAGGAGGACGGAGCCTATGGCCCCCGGCACAACTACTCTGAGGAGGAGGAAGGCTACATGCAGAGCCCAGCCTACCCAGCAGGGTACGGCTTCGAGGATGCGGCGCCGGCCCCCTACTCTGACTACCCTGGCTATGAGACAGAGGAGGAGTACGACTACCACGGGGGATTTTGGGAGGATGGCGACCAGCCAGGGCACTCCTACGGCTACTCAGAGCTCGAGGATGAGGAACCCTTCGGTGGTGGGTCTCCCCTGAGCCTCTATGACCCGTACAGCAGCGACCCAGAGTACGGTGAGGAGGCAGCGGGGCCCTTCGGCTACGGGGGGGACCCCTACGAGGACTTTGGGGAGCCCTTTGCCGGGGGGTACCCTGGGGGCGAGTACCCCGAGCATCGCATCCAGTACAGCGAGGGCGGGTGGGCGCCGCACGCCCAATCCTCCTGCAACCCCTACGCCCTGGGCCTGGAGGAGATCGCTGAGGGCGAGGAGCCTGAGGAGTGGGAAGAAGAGGAGGAAGAGGAGAAGGAGTATCCTTTTTCCATCCTGAGCGCCTCCTCGCTCCGAGGCATGCGAGAGACGCTCTCCTCCAAGCTCTCCCTCAACAGGAAATTCAGGCTCTTCCCCCGACCCCAGGTTAAGCTTTTCGGCACGGACCGCCTGGACGTCCCCCTCCCGCCGTCCCCCCACCTGGCCGCCGCCCGTGACGAGGACGACTACGACGAGTACGAGCCGCCGGCGCCTCCGGCAGCCCCCGGTCCCGCGGCATCCCCGGGCCGCCGGGTCTCGGCAGCGCGGGCGTGCGGGAGCCCTCTGGGGCAGTTCCTCCAGCGATCCCTCTCGATTCCTTCCAGCCGCCCGCCGCGAGGGGCCGGGGGATTTCGGGGGTCCCGCACCCCCCAGCCCTCCTACAGGCGCTCCAGCCGCAGGCTGGCAGGGATAGAGAACGCCGGTTTGGGGGGCCGGGACCCTTCCCCACCGGCGGGGCCCTGGGGGCAGCCCCCTCCCCGGGAGCCGGGGGCTGCGCGCCGGCCGTCGCTCCGTAACCCCTTCGCCAACCCCGGGCGCTCCCCGTCGCCGCCGCCCGTCCGTCCGCGCCCCGGCAGCACGCGGGGCGAGGGGCCCCGGCGATCCCCCTCCCTCGGTGCCAGCATCCGGCGCTTCGGCCCCGAGCCCCCCGCCCCGCCACCGGCCGCCCCACGCTCACCGGGGCCCGGGGGGAGGCGCCTGGGAGGTCCCGGGGAGGGGAGACCCCTGTCATCGCGCCGGAGCAGCCCCCCCGGGCTGCCGCTCCCCCAGGCCTGGCCCCGGCTTCCAGAGCCCCCCACCAAGGCGGTGAAGCCGCTGCAGAGGAGCCCCTTCCTGCCACCATCGTCCCGCCCCGGCAGCCGCCGCCTCGGCCCCTCCTGGGATGAGGAGCTGCCCCCCTGGCAGGGTGCCCCGCGGGGTCCCGCCGGGGTGCCCCCTCCGCCCAGCCCCGCTCCCAGCACCCCCAAAAGTTTCATCCAGCGCATCGGGCAGCCCCTTGCCGGGATGGCCCCGCACTCCCCACCACCCAGGCCCTCTGCTGAAGTGGGGGGCCGCAGCCTCTCCAAGGGGCGCTCCGTGGCGCAGTCCCTGGCTTCGCTGCTCGTAAGGAGCATAGGCCCCAACAAAACCCCCTCATCCTCACCACCCACCCGCCATCCCTCCACTCGCTCGCCCTCCTTGCCCCGGCGCCCATCCCGGCGGGACGGGAGCACCCGCAGGTCCCCGAGCCCACCCTCGGGGCGCCGGGGCTGGGCCGACGCCGGGCGCCCCATCCTCCCTTCCAACCCACGTGGCAACCGGAGCCCCTCTCCGCCCCGTCGTGCCGCCTTCCCCCCACCCCACGGGCGAGGCCCCGGCTCTCCGGCCGTCCCCCGGCACGGCGCTCGTCCCCCGGGGCCGGCGGAGCCCATCGAGGCTGACGGGGCGGCCGGGGAGGAGGGCGCGGGGCGCTACGCGGTGGTGACGCCGCAGGTGCAGAGGTTGGGCTCCTTCCGGCGCGCATCCCGCATGTACAAGCAGCACTGGTCCAAGCAGCACGTCGTGCGGGTGCGGGAGATGCCCGACGCCTGGACAAGCGAGCAGGGCCGCCCCCAGCAGCCCACCCAGCGCGGCCGGCGGTGGGCGGGCCAGTGGGGAGCCGACATCGCCCGATACCTGTGCCAGCGCTCGCCGGCGGGCGGCTGGCGGGACAGGCACCCCTGGGCAGACGGGTACCTGGGCACCAAGCAGCCCTGGCGCAGCAAGGTAACGCCCGCGGGGAGCCCCCTCGGGGGGATGGAGCAGGGGGCGAGCTGGCGGCTGGCGGGACCCGCGGCAGGGTGGCGAGTTAAGGCGCCTGGCGGCTCTCCCGGGCACGAAGGCATCGGTGCAGAGGAGTTTGCAGGGCGGGGGGTGAATGGCTGTGGGGGGTCTGGGTGCTGGCGGGGGTCCTCCCACGGGGAGCAGACTGGAAGAGGGGATCATCACCTGCCGTGTGTCCCCCCACGAGCGGCCCCTCTGGGGACACTTGATTCTGGCGTATGGAAATGCAGAGACCCGATCCGGCGGGGACGGGTGCGGGTGGCACGGTGACCCGCAGGGGGTGTCCGCTTTCCTGCCCACCGCCTGGCCGGGCGCCAGCGCAGGCTCCGTGTGACACCTGGCCTGCGTCACCCCTGCACGTGCCCGGGGGGAGCAGCCTCAGCCCCCGTCCGTCACCTCCACTGAGGGTGATGCCCACGGTGAGCAGGACTGGGATTCTCAGGACCGGGCTTTCCTGGGACCAGCCCTAAGGTGGCCTTGGTGGCCTCATGTTTCTGTGTTCCAGCACTGCTGCTCTCACCTGACACACAGTGCTGTGCTGGGGGACTGGTTTGGGGGCTGTGGGGTGTTTTCTTGGGGTTCCTGTTGACTGTGTGTCCCTGGTTTGGGGTCACAGATGGTGTTTTGGGGAGGTGGTGGTGACTGGGTGGGACATCTGGGGGTGTTGGCACATCCCTGCCATGATGGGGTGGTTGCTCCATGCAGATGCAGTCACTGTGCAGCCTGCCCATCGTGCGGTACCAGGAGCCACAGGAGGAGGACGGGCTGGAGGACATGACCCAGCTGGAGTGAGTGTCCCTGTCCCCTGCACCATGCCTCACTGCTGTGGGGGACAATGGGGCTGCAGCCCCCAACCTCATACCCCTGACCCTGCTATCCCACCCCATCTCACACCAACATGGGCTCTGCTTCATCCTCCTGGGCCTGGAGAGGCTGAGGACACTCTGGGGACAGCAGACGCTCCCCTGTCCCTCTGTCACCCCCTAATTCAGCCTCTGCCCCATGCCAGGGACCTGCAGGAGGCTGCAGTGCTGAGCAACATCCGGACGCGGTTCGAGCGCCAGCTCATCTACGTAAGCTCAGGGGGACACAGCATCCCCCAAAGGCTGGAGGTGTGGGCTCTGAGGGGAGTCATCACCCTCCCAGGGGACACAGCGTCCCCAAAGGCTGGAGGTGTGGGCTCTGAGGGGAGCCATCACCCTCCCAGGGGACACAGCGTCCCCAAAGGCTGGAGGTGTGGGCTCTGAGGGGAGCCATCACTGTCCCAGGGGTCACAGCGTCCCCAAAGGCTGGAGGTGTGGGCTCTGAGGGGAGCCCACACCCTCCCAGGCCTGCAGCCCCACTCCTGTGTCTCTGGCAGACCTACATCGGCAGCATCCTGGTGTCGGTGAACCCGTACCGGCTCTACAACATCTACGGGAAGGAGCAGGTGCAGCAGTACGAAGGCAGAGCCCTGGGTGAAAACCCGCCGTGAGTGCCAGGCTGTCCCCAAACTCCCTGTGGGGTTGGGGTCACTCCCACCCTCCATCCCCCACCCTTGGGTGCTGCAGCAGACCCTGGGAAGCCTCGGTCACAGGGTGCTGGAGCGGCTGTGTCTGTGCATGGGGGTGCTTGGGGCACTTTGGGGGTCCCTGTGCCAGCGTGGCACCGCAGCCCCCCTGCTTCCTTCTCCCCACCCCAGGCACCTCTTTGCCATCGCAAACGTCGCCTACTCCAAAGTGATGGATGCCAAACACAACCAGTGTATCATCATCAGGTGGGACACGGCTGTACCCACACCCCCCCTGGGGTGCCCCCTAATCAACACCCCCCTAATTGCTGGGTCTCTACCACCAGCCTGGCTTGACCCCAGGTATGGGATGTTGGTTTGGGGTGGGCACCCCGTGCTTGACCAGCCATGCCCCCACTCTGTTTCAGTGGGGAGAGTGGCTCAGGGAAGACTGAGGCCACCAAGCTGATCCTGAGCTACCTGGCAGCCGTCAGCCAGAAACGCAGCACTGCCCCACAGGTAGGGTGCTGCCCTGGGGACACTCCTGAGCCCCTATGTCCCTGTCCTCTTCTCCCACTTGCCAGTGCTCTCTTCCATCCCTCCTCACGGCTCTGCTGCTCTCTCCTTGTCCCAATGCTTCCACCTGGACCGTGGCAGATAGAGGTACCGAGGGGCCACGTGGGCTGGGATGGTTCAGGGGAACAGAGAACCCTGGTGGCATCTTGGCGCCTCTGCTGCAGGGGAGGGACAGCAGGAGATCAGTGCATGCACACAGATGGAGCCTTTGTGCTCTCTCACATCCTCATTTAACCCGGCTGTGGTGCACGCCTCAAATTTGGGCACCCATGGGTGTCTGCATGGAGCATGGGGTGGCAGGGAGGGTGGCAGGGAGACAGAGGGGGTGCTCTAGACTTGGAGATGTCCTGTGGTGTGTTGGGTGCCCAGGCTGACCCCCTCAGCTGTCCTCATCACCACAACAGATCCTGGAGGCGACCCCTTTGCTGGAGTCTTTCGGCAATGCCAAAACCGTGAGGAATGACAATTCCAGCAGGTTTGGGAAATTTGTGGAAATCTTTCTGGAGGAGTAAGTAATCCTGAGTGACACCCTTGTGTGGCTGCTCCCACCCTGTGTCCCCTGCTGCCCCAGGGGTGTCCAGCCCAACCCAGCCCCTTGTCCCTTGGCTCTGGGAGGACGCATGGGGATGTTTTTGGGACAAACCTGGCGCTGGAAAGGTGATGGCACCTGAGCACAGGTCCCTGGAGTAGGGGCAGCACGCTGTGACCTGGCTGGCACCTTGACCATTCCAGACCCCATCCCTTTCCTCACATCCCATCCCATCCTCTCTTGGCCCCACTGATCCTGACAGGGGGGTGCCTGATATCACCCCAGGGCGCAGCGCTCAAGCCAGGTGCAGACACCCATCCCTGGTGGGGGGCATCTGGAGAGCAGCACTGACCCCCCATTTTGTTGGGGGGCATTGGGGCATGGGTGGGTGCTTTGTGGGGGCCACAGCCCCTGCCCAGACCGAGGTTGCCAGCCGGGTGCCCACTCTCACCCCTGCAGCGGCTTGATCTGCGGTGCCATAACCTCGCAGTACCTGCTGGAGAAGTCCCGCGTGGTCTTCCAGGTGTGTGGTGAGGGGGTCCTGGGCTCTGCCTCCCACCCTGCCCCCTCTGCCACCCCCTCCCCAGCTCTGTCCTCTGCTCTCCAGGCCAAGACCGAGCGCAACTACCACATCTTCTACGAGATGCTGGCAGGGCTGCCGTCCCAGCAGCGGCAGCGGTACTGCCTGCAGGGCGCTGAGACCTACTACTACCTGAACCAGGTAATGTGTCCCCTCCCACTGTTCCCTGAACCAGGCAGTGTGACCCCCCCCTCAGCCCCCCAACTACTACCTGAACCAGGTAATGTGTCCCCTCCCACTGCTCCCTGAACCAGGCAGTGTGTCCGCTCCCCAGCCCTCCCACTGCTGCCTGAACCAGATAATGTGTCCGCTCCCCAGCCCTCCCACTGCTCCCTGAATCAGGCAGTGTGTCCCCTCCCCAGCCCCCCCCCGAGCCTGATTTTTGGGGGGCTGCTCAACCTCGGGGTGCTGGTGGGTTCCTGAGTCCTCAATGTGTGGATGAGGAGGATGCTCAGGGCAGGGTGACCCCCTGTGTTGGGTGCTGACCCCACTGATGGACCAAGGGGGTTGTGCCAGGGTGGGAACTGCGAGATTCCTGGCAAGGATGACGCCGAGGATTTCCGCCGGCTGCTCAACACCATGGAGGTGCTGAACTTCAGCGTGGATGAGCAGAACAGCATCTTCCGCATCCTCTCCTCCGTCCTCCACCTGGGCAACGTCTACTTTGAGAAATACGAGGTACCCCGTGGGGAGCCAAGCTGTGCTCCTTGGGCACGATTTGGGATGTGGAAAATGGGGGAGCACCACATCCCACGGCCTCGCTGTGTCCTGCAGACCGACTGCCAGGAGGTGGCCATGGTGGTGAGTGCCACGGAGATCCGCACGGTGGCTGAGCTGCTGCAGGTGTCCCCTGAGGGCCTGCAGAAAGCCATCACCTTCAAGGTGACGGTGAGTGCAGGGGGGCACAGGCTGGGAGGGGGTCTCTGGCCCCTGGGGACCACGGCTGATGTTGCTGAAATGCCATCATGCCATTTCCCAACCAGGAAACGCAGCGGGAGAAGATTTTTACCCCTCTGACTGTTGAAAGCGCCGTGGATGCCAGGTAGAGGGAAGAGGGGGTGCACTGCAGGAGGGTGTGGGGTTCTGACCCCCAGGGACGGAGTGGGAAGTGAAATCCCAGCTGGGAAAGGGGATGATTGGATCTCCCAGTGTGGATTAAACTCTGTGGTGATTCAAACTGATGCTGTGGTGGGTGCTGGCTGTGGCAGTGGAGTGCACTGGTGCCATTCTGGAGCCCCAGCACTCTGCTCATCTCTCTCCTCTCCAGGGATGCCATTGCCAAGACTCTCTACTCCCTGCTCTTCGGCTGGCTCACGGACCGCATCAACAAGCTGGTGTACCCGCGGCAGGAGGCCCTCTCCATCGCCATCCTGGACATCTACGGCTTCGAGGTGAGCAGGGCTCATCCCTCCTCCATCCTGCCTCCATGCCAGCTCCATCCTCCCAAGCTCCATGGATCTTCCTTCTCGCAGGACCTCAGCTTCAACAGCTTTGAGCAGCTGTGCATCAACTACGCCAACGAGTATCTGCAGTTCTTCTTCAACAGGATTGTGTTCCAGGAGGAGCAGGTGGGGCTGGTGGGCAGGGCTGGGCTCTGCCCTGGTGCTGGGCACTGCTGTGGGGCCGGGGGCACAGGGCTGACCTGGTGCCCACCCTGCAGGAGGAGTATATCCGGGAGCAGATCGAGTGGAAGGAGATCCCCTTCAGCGACAACCAGCCCTGCATTGACCTCATCTCCCAAAAACCCTATGGCATCCTCCGGATCCTGGATGACCAGAGCTGCTTCCCACAGGTGAGGGGCTGCCAGCACTGGGAGGTCACTGTGACTGGGGAATCACCATGACCCAGGACTGCTCCTCTCCTGGGTTGTCCTGGACAACCTGGGAAGCCCCTGGGTTCCTCCAGGCTGGATAAATGCAAAGAATCACAGAAACATCATGGAATCACAGGATGGTTTGGGTTGGAAAGGACCTTGGAGATCACCTAGTTCCAACCTGCTGCTGAATTGCCCGAGCCGTGTGTCACTCCTGTGTCCCTTCCCAGGCCACTGACCACACGTTCCTCCAGAAGTGTCACTACCACCACGGGACAAACCCGCTGTACACCAAGCCGAAGATGCCTCTGCCCGAGTTCACCATCAAGCACTACGCAGGGAAGGTGACCTACCAGGTGTGTGACGTTGGGATGCCCAGCAGGGATGTTAAGGAGGGTTAAAGAGGAGCTTGATCCTGCACCAAGGATTGAAATGCATCTCTGGGGGTCTGGCTGGGGGTCCTGGAGCTCCTTGCCCCACCCTGTCATCCTGCCAGGCTCCTCACTGTGAGGTTTTGCTATTTGCCAGGTTCACAAGTTTTTGGATAAAAACTATGACCAGGTTCGTCAGGATGTGCTGGACCTGTTCATCAGCAGCAGGACCAAGGTAGGGCCCTGCCTGGTGCTGGCTCTGCAGTGACACTGGGCATCAATGGTCCCCTTCCATGCACCCCTTTCCATGTCCCCAAGCGTGTCCCCTTGGTGAAGCCCAGGGGACCAGAAACAGGATGCCTCTGGCTCCACCCATGGGATCCTCTGGGCTTCGACCCCTCAAGCATTTGGGGGTCAAACAGGCGCATGGGCTGCTCCTGTGCTTTGTATTATCCATATCCTCATCCCCATCCCTATCCAGGCAATCCAGCCACAATTAAGGGATGCAACTGGGCTCAGGGCTGGGCGAAAAAGGAGTGGCCAGGCTGTGAAGAGGATGTGGGAGAGCTGCCCCATCCCAGCCACCTTCCTGCTCTCTAACCTTTCCTGTCTCCCCAAGGTGGTGGCCAACCTCTTCTTCGGCCACGCCCAGGTGATGGCCCGGCAGAGGAGCCTCATCAGGAGGAGCAGCACGAGGACACGGCGGTACAAGGCTCCTACCGTGGCCGCACGGTTCCAGCAGTCGCTGCTGGAGCTGGTGGAGAGGATGGAGAGGTCAGTGCGGGCAGGGTGGGCAGCCACTGAGCTGCTGGGAGCTGGACCTGAGCCCGAGGCAGCTGGGCTGGCTTTGTCCCCTGTTCCCTGAGGCTGACAGGGTCTCTGTCACAGGTGCAACCCCTTCTTCGTGCGCTGCATCAAACCCAACAACAAGAAGGTGAGAGCCGGGGCTCTCCTGCCTGTGCCGGTGCCACCTGCCCCGCTGGCACCGGGAGTGTCGTGGGCACACGGCAGGTGGGGCGTTGCCCACGCAGCTGCTGATGCTTCTCCACATCCCCGCCCCAGGAGCCGGGGCTCTTCGAGGCCGACGTGGTGCGGACGCAGCTGCGGTACTCGGGGATCCTGGAGACCATCCGCATCCGCAAGGAGGGCTTCCCCATCCGCATCCCCTTCCTCGTCTTCATCGACAGGTGCCACGGGCTGCAGGCTGGGCACTGCCATCCCGGCCAGGGGAGACCACAGAGTTTGTGGGAGTTTTGGGGCAGCGTTTGGGCTGGGGTTCCCCCACAGTGGAACGCCTTGTGTTAATACACAGCTCTGGGAGCTCCAGGCGCGGTGTTTGTCACCACAGGGGGGTCTGTGCTGGTGTCCCAGTGGGGTCCTGTGTGGTGACAGTGTCATGGGCTCACCCAGGTACCGCTGCCTCGTTGATATGTGGTCCAATGTCATTCCCAATGGACCCAACTGTGTGGAGATGCTGAGGAGCCTCTGCCCCGTGAACCCCAGCATGTACTATGTCGGTGTCACCAAGGTACTGTCCCGGGAGGGGGCTTGGTTCCGGTGACACCCTGGGGGTGGTGGCCAAGGCAGAGAGCTCACGGCCTCACCCCTGCTCCCAGCTCTTCCTGAAGGAGCAGCTGTACCAGGCGCTGGAGAGCAAGCGCTCCCGTGCCCACCACCTGGCCGCGCTCACGCTCCAGCGCTACGCTCGCACCTTCTTCATCAAGCGGCGCTTCCGCTCCCTGCGCCGCAAGATCGTCCTCCTGCAGACCCGGGCGCGGGGTTACCTGGCCAGGTGGGGGTCCCTGGCGGTGGCGGGTGGGCGCTCGGGGGGATGCCAGAAGGTGACGGGTGCCCTCCTGCAGGCAGCGGTACCGGCGCATGCGGCGCACGCTCATCAAGTTCAGGTCGCTGGTGCACATCTACGTGAACCGCCGGAGGTACCTCAAGGTGAGCTGGAGCCTGTCACATCTCAGGGGGTCCAGGGGACCTGCTGCCACCCTGCTGCATGTTCAGTGGTGGGTCTGGAGAGGGTACAGAGGCATCCCCAGACCCCGAGGCGCCACCCCGCCACCTCCTCCGTGTCCCATTGGGCATGGGCAGTGCCTTTTCGGGGCGAAAACCCTGCTGATATTGGGGAGGAGTCAATGGCAACCCAGGGTGCTGGGATGCCTCAGGGTCTCCCTTCCTCGGGTGGGACTCAGCCTGGCTGCTCTGCTTTGCAGAGGAAGGAGGATGCTCGCCGACGGGCCGAGGAGGAGGAGGAGAGGATGAAGCAGGTAAAGATGTGCGGCACTGGTGGGAGCACACCTGTGATGCACGTGCAGCCCGTGTTGCTGTGCCCTCATCCCGCCCACCCCTGCGCCCCTGGCCGCGGCACCCGTGCGTGCTGGGGCAGGGACCAGCGCGGCAAGCGCTCCTTCCCTGTGCTGCGGCGGCAGGAGCTGACGCGGAGGGAGGTGGTGGATGTCACCCACCTGGAGATCCCGGCCGAGCTGATGGGGCTGCTGGAGGCCGCTGCAGGTGAGCGAGTCCCGCACCGCCATCGCTCCCAGCCCCTTGTTCCCTACCCCGACGGCCGTGCCGTAGCTTCCCGCTGTGCCGCAGCCGCTCGGGAGGTGAACGCCGGCTGCGTGGTGCTGGTGCCGCCGCCGGCGCTGCAGCCCGACCCCCAGCTCACCCTCCCGCTCGACATCAACGACTACCCCATGGCCAAGTACGTGCGGGGCCACTTCCAGGTAAGGTGGGCGCCGCGGCCCGGCAGCGGGGAGCTTTTCCCGACGGGCAGACAGCTTTTGGGGAGTCCCTGGCACCCCGGTCATGGTGGAGCAGTGAGGTTCAGGGTCCCCGTGGTGGCTCCCCGCACTGTCCCCACCGAGCTTGGGGACACCACGGGTAGCAAGAGAGGCTGGATCCGGGGTGGCTGTGGTGCTGTGGGGAGCCGGCTGCCACCTCCCTCCCTCCCCGTGGGTTCCTGTCGTCTCCAGAGGCCGGGGGGACCCCGCTGAGGTTATCGGAGAGAGACCCGCTGAGCCCTCCTGGACGCCCGACGCGGGGCGGATCCGGAACGCTGGGGCGGGAGACCAGGTCGCTTTGCTCCCGGGACCCCGGCCCCACCCACGGCCACTTTGCCCCATTCCTCTTCCTCATCCCTGTTTTTGCCCCGTGTTTCCCAGCCCCCGGCATCCTGAATGACAGCACCGGGGCTGGATAAGGCTCTCAGCCTTGCCAAGGTGTTGGCATAGAACCACAGAATGGTTTGGGTTGGGAGGGACGTACAGACCATCCGGTTCCACCCCCTGCCGTGGGCAGGGACACCTCCACTAGACCAGGTTGCTCCAAGCCCCGTCCAATCTGGCTTTGAACGTTTCCAAGGACGGGGCAGCCACAGCTTTTCTGGGCAGTTTGTGCCAGGGCCTCACCACTGGTGCTGCCAGCGCAGCCTGAGCCCCTCCCTGCCCCACTCCCAGCAGGCTGCTGGCCCCATCCTTCACCCCAGCCCTTTGGCAGCCCCACAGGCTCCACCCAGCATCAACACCGTGCTCAGCACCATGGGGCCAGCCCCTCGCGGCCTGAGGCTGTCCCCAGGTAGCCATGGGTGCGGGTGTCACCGCAGGAACCGGCATTTGGGATGCTGACAGCCCCACTGAAAGCCCCCCTCACCCGGCTGGATGAGGAGCTGTGCCACGAGGCTCTCAGCCTCTTCCAGCTGGTAGGTGGGGTGGCACGGGGTCCATCAGCAGCCCTGCCTGCTCTGTGCCCGGGGTCAGAGGGAGCACCTGGCTGTCCCCGTGGCAGATCCTGCGGTTCATGGGGGACCCGGGGCTGGGCGGCCTGCAGGAGACTCTCTTCGGCAACTACATCGTGCAGAAGGGGCTGTCGGTGCCGGGGCTGCGGGACGAGCTCCTGGCACAAGCTGCCAACCAGGTCTGGCGGAACACCAACGTCAACAACGAGGAGCGGGGCTGGCTGCTGCTGGCCACCTGCCTCAGCGCCTTCCCCCCGTCCGCCGCCTTCGACAAGTACCTGCTCAAGTGAGCTGGGGGTGGGCTCTGGGGTGGGCAGTGGGGATGGCTGGGACCCTCAGGAACTGACTGGGAACGCTGCTGGGGCTTTTCAGGGCTCTCCTGGTAGCTGAGGATGCTGCCTCGGCCCCAACTGGTTCCTCCGTGATTGCTTGGGCCAGCCTGGCACGCATGGCCAGGTCCTGTTGGGAATGCTCTGAGGTCCCTTCAGGACCCCTCTGGCCAAGCTGGCATATGTGCCCGTGTCCCTTTAGGTTCCCCAGGGCCAGCCTAGCGCATGTGCCCGGGGATACTGCCCGAGCCCCACTAGAGATGCTCTGAGACCCCTCCAAGATGCCTTGGGCCAGCCTGGCAGGTGTGCCCAGGGTGCTGCTGAGATCCCTCCAGGGATGCTCTTAACCCCTCTGCGATCTCCTGTCCCAACCTGGCACACGAGATCCTGCCCACATCCCTGCTGCAGCATTCTCCCTTCCCCACAGGTTTGTGTCTGACTACGCCTTTGCCGGCTACAAGCCGGTGTGCCAGCGCAAGCTGATGCACGCCATGGCGCACTCCCAGCTGGGCGCCGCTGCTGCCCGCACCTTCCCCCCCTCGCTGCTGGAGTGGACGGCCAACAGGCAGCAGGCCAGCATGGCCCTGGACCTGCACTGCTTCAACGGTGCGGGCAGCGTGGCGCTGGGGCACGGCGCTGGCGAGGCTCGGTGCCAGGGTGACCACCGAGCACCTGCTCACCGCCCGTCCCTCCCCAGGTGACCAATTCTCCTGTCCCGTCCACTCCTGGAGCACAGGCGAGGATCTGGCAGGGGATGTCCTGAAGCACAGGTAGGTGCTGGCTCGGCACTCACCCACCCAGTGGGTCATGGTGTCACCTGGGGCTGTGTTCGGTGTCCCCAGGATCTGGGAGCCCGAATGCCCAGCTCATGGGCGGGGTGGAGCCTGTGGAGCCTGTGCCCATCCCCAGTGTCTGGCTGTTGGCAGAGGGCTGGCAGAGGGCTGGCGTGGCTGGTCTGTGGCTATGAAGGCAGGTGCCCAGTGGGCTGAGCTGGCTGGACACGACTATGTCCTGGACCTTGTCTCTGACCTCGAGCTGCTGCGGGGCTTCCCCAGACAGAAATCCTGCTTCCTCATCGCATGGGATGGCACCGAGAGCCACAGCAGGGACAGCCGGCCGTAGGTACCCGGGCAGGGATGGGTGCCCCACTCTGGGGCTGGTGGGGGGAGCCCTGGCACCGGGCTGGATGGGTGCTGGTAGGGGTGGGTGGGCTCCTGAGGGGAAACCTGGCACCCAGTGGGTGCTCGATGAGTGCCACCCTCCCTCTCTGCAGGGTGCTGGGACATGGATTTGATTTGGATGAAGTGCCTCCCCCCCCAGCTGTGAAAGCCCCCACACTGCCCTCCTTAGAGGCCTATCACCCCCATGGTAGGGCATTGTTCCTCCCCACTCCTGTCCCCCAGAGTTTTGACAAAGCCCTGCCATGCCAGCGGTTCATGCCTTGTCCCCTCACAGATGGGGAATTTGGGGAGCCACGCAGCCAGAAGGGTCTGGACCGGTACCTGGACAGTCTCTTTGACCCCGTGCTCTCCTACGGCAACGGGGTGAGAGGGGCGTCCCCCTGCCTGAGGCATTTTGGGGTGCAGGTGGCCTGGCCACTGTGCCCTGACACCTGTCCCCCAGGAGCTGGAGAAGCCGTCCATCCTCTCACAGAGGCTGAAGGGAGGAGGTGGCGTGGGAGGGGGGAACAGTGGCACTGGTGCCAGCCAGAGTGAACCTCCCATGGCTGCAGGGATACATCAGCCGAGGGGTGAGCGCCTCGAGCACTCCCACATCCCCACACTGCTCCCTGCCTCAGTTTCCCTGTCTGTTCCCTGGTGTGGGGAACATCCCTGCTCCCAGATCCCACAGCTCTGGCTGAGCTCTCCTCTTTGCTGTCACAGGCACAGAGCCAGGCCCGCCCCCACAGCGCCGGGCAGATGTCAACCAACCTCCCGGACCCTCGGTCAGTGCTGGGGGACCGGGAGGGGTCGAGCCCCTTCTCTGCCTCAGAGCACCTGTCTGGGGCAGCTCCTGGGGATGGGAGCAGCTGGAGGTGTCAGGTGTTGATAGCACCGTGTCCCTTGCAGGGCAGAGCGGCAGAGGGGACGCCAGCCCACGTCCCCCAGCCCCGGCCCTACTCACAGAAAGCCGGTAAGGGGTCCCAGTGCAATCAATGGGGTGGCCAGAGGGGCTCGTGGCACTGAGCCAGGGCTCCTGAGCCGTGTGCTTGGCTCCGCAGCAGCCGTGGGCCGGCGGTGGCCGGGAGAGCCAGTGCGGCATTCCCGGCTCAACTCGGAGCACTTCCCGCGGCCCACGCACGACATCCGCAACATCATCCGGCAGTGCCAGCCAGCCCCGCGCAGCTCCCAGCCCCACAGGTACGCACCTGCGGCCCCAGCCAAGCCTCGGGCTTCTCCTGCCTGGGGGTGCAAGTGCTGGTCCTGATGCCAGGGTGTAGGGAGTGATGGGGTGCAGCCAGTGAGGGGCTGCAAGTGGCGTCAGGGACAGGGAATGCTGGGGTGCAGCTGATGCTGGGTGATTTGGGGTGCTGTCTCGGCAGCAAGCTCTTTGGGAAGAAGCTGGACCCCCACGAGGAAGCAATGCAGATCCTGAAGGAGCAGCTCTCAGCAGCCCGGGTGCCATCAGCTGTGGTAGGGATGTTGCCACCCCTGTGTCCCCCTGACCAGGCTGGGGGTGTCACTGGCACTGACCACACCCCTCTGTGCCTTGCAGGGGCCCAAGGAGGTGGTGGCTGCAGTGAAGCCGGTGCCAAGTGCCAGGTACCAGCTGCGAGCACCCACAGGACGTCCTGCAGCCACACGGCCCCCAGGTACTGCTGGGCAGAGCTGTGGCACTGCGGGAGAGGGCACTGCCCTCCCAGTGGCACAGCTGATGCCAGGTGGGATAACTGCTGCATCCAGCTCAGCCAGAGAGCTGTTCCCTGTGCCTCAGTTTCCCCAGGTGGAGGCAGCTGTTGGTGGTTCCCCCTGGGGATTGCAAGGCTTTCTGTCCCTTTGCAGTCTTTGTCTCACGGGAGCTCCCGTCCGAGGCACAGCAGGTCCAGACCCAGCTGCACCGCAGCTGCAGCGAGGACTTCTACACCTACCACAACGTGCCCTGGAAAATATTCATCCGGAAGGAGGTACAGATTGTGGGGACACCTGGGGACAGGTTAGTGCCAAGGTCCTACCGGGATAAGGGGCTTTACACCAAGCCCTGGTCTCTCTCCTGGCAGGTTTTCTACCCCAAGGACAGCATCAACAACCCACTGCTGCTCGACCTCATCTTCCGGCAGGTGAGGCACCGAGCTGGCCCCACAGCCCCCCGGGGTCCCTGGGAGATGGGGTATTCCCCAGTGGGGTGACGATTTACTCAGCCCACCGTGGCCTTCCCCTGCCGAGCTGCCGTGGAGGAGCTGGGGCTGGGGGGCTTTTTGCTCCTCCCCACACGACCCCACTGCTCCTCACCCCCTTTCCCAGATCTTCAACGATGTGCTGTCTGACACCTGCATCCGGATCAGCCAGGAGGAGCGGCTCCGCTTGAAATCCCTCTTTGGTAACCCTTTGTTGTCCTGCTGCTCCCTGCCTGGGGGCTCACTCTTGTGCCTGTCCTCATCTCCTGGGTATCTCCAAACCAGGATTGGCTCTGCTTAACCCTGCGTAGTTTTGCCTCCAAAAGCAACGACCCTGCTCTGTAATTTAGTGCTCCACAATATCACAAGTTGACTCAGGTCTCAGTCAGCTCCCTGGGGGACACACATCTGTCTCTGGAACACAGTCCTGCCAGGCATGGGAAGGGCTTGAGCATCCCTGCTTTCACTGGGAACTCTGCCCACATCCTCTCCAGGCAGGGGGTGCTCACAGGAGGTTTTTCCCCGTCCCCACAGCGGAAAACAAGCTGGACTCCTTCAGCCCCGTGGCCACTGAGAACGTCAAGAGGGAGATCATTGCCGCGGCCCGGGACGGCTGCGAGGTGTATTTCTCCCGCCTCTTCCCTGCCACGGTGAGGGTCCAGCTGTGGGGCAGGTCAGCATGGGGGGCACTGTGTCACCCTGCCCCTGGCTGAGGTGCTGTCCTGGCCCACAGGGCAGCGTGGGGACGGGTGTGCAGATCCTGGCCGTGTCCCACACTGGCATCAAGCTGCTGCGGATGGTGAAGGGCACCAATGTCTCCGGGGAGCAGCTGCGGGTGCTGCGCACCTACAGGTAGGGGTGGCCAGGGTGGGGTGGGTACTGTGGGTGCCACAGATGCCGGGTGTTTCAGCCTCCCCTTGCCCTGCCCCAGCTACCCCGACGTGCTCTTCGTGACCACGCCATCCAGGAACATGCTGGAGTTCAACCTGCGCAGCGAGAAGCTCATCCTCTTCTCCCCCAAAGCCCCCCAGGTCAAGGTCATGGTCGATCACTTCATCACAGAGCTCAGGAAGGTGGGGGGTGCCCTGGGGCCAGGGTGGGTTTGTCCTGGGGGTCAGACCCTGCCCGTGTGCCTGTGTTTGGGGGACTGGGGTGGGCAGAGGAGGGCACTCTGCCAATGGGACCATGGCTGGATTTGGGGGAATGGTCCTGAGGCTGTGGGTGCTTGAAGTCCCTGTGCTGGGTGGGGTGTGGGTGTCCCTATGTGCATGGGCTGTGCCAAACCCCCTGTACCCAGGACTCCCAGTATGTGGTGGCTGTGAGGAACTACAGCCCGGAGGATGGGCGTCAGCTCAGCTTCCACAAAGGGGACATCATCCACCTGCAGTCACTGGAGCACCCTGAGAGAGGTGAGGGACCCCCAAAGCCTCCCATGCCAAAATGCCTTTGATGGGGGACACAGGGGCAGCAGACTGATGGCTTGCCCTGCCCTGGAGGTGGCTGTACACTTGCACACCTGTGGCACCCATGTCCCCATGATGTCCCCATGGTGTCCCTGCAGACCACTACTATGGCTGCGTGGTCCGCAAGAAGGTGATGTACCTGGAGGAGCTGAAGACGGGCACCCAGGATTTTGGTGGGTGCCACACTGTCCCTGTGTGTGTCCCTGGTGTGCCCTGAGCTGTGTCCCCTCCTGGGTCTGGGGCACGGGGCAGGGTCCTGCCTCTGTCACCCCTCAGCAGGATGGTTTTGGGTCTTCTTGGCACTGACCTGATGCAGGGAGGTGCTCCTCTGTAGGTCCACCCTGGTGCCACCCATGTCCCTCAGGTGACAGGCTTTGTGGCTCCTGGTCAGTAGCTTTCCCTTGAGTGATGCCAAACTGCAGCTGCTTCCACGGCCAGATCCCTGAAAAGAGCTGGGGATGCAGAGGCAGGAGGGAGCAGGCAGAGAATTTTAGGGGTGACCTCCTGGCTGCCAGCCTGGAGCCATCCCCACTATCTGTCTGGCACAGGGTGGAAGTTTGGGGCCATCCATGGCAGGTCAGGGCTCTTCCCTGCCGAGTACGTCCAGCCCGTCGCGGCGCCCGACTTTGTCCATTTGCCTGCAGAGAGGAAAGAGGAGCCCAGGGACAAACAGGGCAGAGTGGCAGCTTCGGCCGCCGTGGCCGTGGCTGTGGCCTCCACTGCTGCTGCCCACCAGCTGGACAGGAAAACTGAGGTGGGTCCTGGCCTGGGGCTGTCCCCAGGTGCTGGCTGTCCCCTGGTGCTGGCTGTCCCTCGGTGCTGGCTGTCCCCCAGTGCTGGCTGTCCCCTGGTGCTGGCTGTGCCCCGGTGCTGGCTGTGCCCCGGTGCTGGCTGTCCCCCGGTGCTGGCTGTGCCCTAGTGCCCACTGTCCTGCTCCACAGGTGTCCCCAGCCAGTGCCACCTTTGTGGAGGGTCCAGAGGGAGATGGTGTCGAGCAGCTCAGGGATGTCACCGGTGCCTGTCCCATGCTGGCCTTTGCCCAGCGGCATTTCCGTGCAGCACGGCGTGGGACCACGTGAGTGTCCAGCTGTGGGACAGGGACATGCCATGGTGGGGACACCTGTGCCCACCTGCTCTCTTGTCCTTCTGCCAGGGACCCCCGTGGGATGAAGATGCCAAGTGTGCTGGAGATGCTGACGTTCACCAAGGTATTGGGAAGTGGAGTCCGGGGGTGCCCTTGTCCTGCTGTCACCTGCAGGTCCCTTTGAGGTCCCATCAGGATCCCACAGCTGGACCTCTCCCCCCTACTCCAGATTCCTATTCAGGAGTCACTCATTGAATTTGTGGATGGTGGCCTCAACAAACTGGCTGCTGAGGCTTTCCAAGGTAGGCAGGGGCACAAATGTCCTGTCCCCCTGTCCCTCAGCCATCCCCAGCCCTGTCCTTGGAGGAGAGTGGGGCTGGACTGGGATGGGCAGAAGGGATGTCGTAGGGGAGTTTTGTTCTGGTCCCACTGCTCCATGTGCCCAGGATGTGCCCACCCTGGGGAAGGGACATGCTGAGCTGTGTCACCGTGTGGCTTTGTTGTCCCCAGCTGTGATGAAGTTCATGGGTGACCACCCCCTGCGGGGCCAGACAGAGCTGGATGCCGTCTGCACCGTCCTCAAGGTAAATCCATCATTGGGCAGGTGCTGGGGGTGGCCTGGGCAGGGTGTGGCAGAGAGGTGGCAGCTGTGCTGTCCCCCAGCTGTGTGCAGAGCATGAGGTGCTGCGGGATGAGGTGTACTGCCAGATCATCAAGCAGATCACCAACAACACCAGCTCCAAGCCGTGAGTCCCTACGCCCTTGTGGGACAGAGAGGCTGGCACTGGCACACTTTGTATCCCTGGCCAGGCCAGCTTCAGCCTTGGGGGAGACCCGGGGACCTCCTTCTTGCAGAGAGCAGTGCTGCTCCCCAAGGTGATGGGTGCAGCCTGCTTAGGGGATCAGCCCTGGCTGTTCCCACAGGGACAGCTGCCAGAGGGGCTGGAGGCTGCTCTACATCCTTGCTGCCTACTACAAGTGCTCTGAGGTGCTCCAGCCGTTCTTCCTGGCCTTCCTGCAGGATGCTAGCAGGCACCCAGAGCTGCCTTTCCACGGTAGGGGTCGTGCACACCCCAGGGTGCTGGGTGCACGGTAGGAAAGGACACTCCAGGTGTCACAGAGCCCAGGAGGAGCTCCAACAGAGCTCCAACAGAGCCAGCCTGGCAGCTCAGCCCCATCCTTCATCCCAGTCCCTGTTCCTGCCAGGCATCGCCAAAGCCTGCGAGCAGAACCTGAGGAAAACCCTGCAGTTTGGTGGCCGCAGCCTCTTCCCCAGCAGCATGGAGCTCAAGGCCATGGTGGTGAGGCCAGGGGCCCGTGGGTGCCCATGGGGTGGAACAGGGCTGGTGTCAGCTGGAGATCCCCCTCAGAAGTTCTGGGCACCCACGCAGGGTCAGGTTTCCCCCGTGGGCTTGGGATCTCCCTCAGACACCACTGGGACTGAGCTGATCCTTTTGGGGGATCTTCCCAAGAGAGCACAGCCCTTCTTAGGGTCTGCTCTTCACCACTTTGGGGGTACCCTGAGTCTTCAGGGGTCCCCAGTGGGGATGGAGCTCTCTGGACATGGAGTGGGGGCATGGTGATTCAGCTGGACAGGATGGGCAAGAGACAGGATGATTGCAATGGGATGGTTCCTTAGGGATAGCTTCAGGATTTGGGGTGTCCTGTGGGTTCTTGCTGTGTGAAGGGCCCCCCTGCACCCCGACGTGTCCTCCCGTGCAGGCCGGACGCAGCGCCAAGCGCCAGCTCTTCCTCCTGCCTGGTGGCATCGAGAGGCACCTCAAGATAAAGACATGCTCGGTGAGCCAGAGGGGACAGAAGGCTCAGTGCACCCCAAGATTATGGTGACACCTCAGTTGTGGGCACCCAGAGGGCGTGGATGTGGGGGGGCTGCACCCTTTGGCTGTCCCTGCTGTGGGACTTGCTCCTCTGGGAAAAGCAGATCATCACTGGGATGAGCCTCAATGCAGGACAACTTGGTGGCCCAGAGCACAACAGGGGGATGTGGCAGTGTCCCTGTCCCTGTGCCCAGGTGGCTCTGGATGTGATCGAGGAGCTGTGCTGTGAGATGGGGCTGCAGAATCCAGAGGCTTTGGAGGAATACATCCTCTTCGTGGTGACCGACAGAGGTGAGGAGCTGGCAGGGATGGGACAGACGGGACAGCACCAACAGGATGGGACAGCCATGCAAGGTGGTGTGGGGGCCATACTCAGACTCCTGGGGGGCACAGGGCAGAGCGTGCGGCCCCTCACCCGCCGGGAATACGTGCTGGACGTGGCGGCCGAGACGGAGCTCCGGGACAGCAGCTACACCTTCTGGTGCCGCCGCGTGGTCTGGAGCCAGCCCCTCAAGTTCGACAACGAGCTCTACGTCACCGTCCACTACAACCAGGTCGGGCCACCCCATCAGCCTCCCCCAGCGCCACCTCCCTGTCTCCCTCAGAGCGTGCCCTGTCCCCAAGCCGTGTCCCTGTGCTCTGTCCCCTCCCCCAGGTGCTCCCTGACTACCTCAAGGGGCTGTTCACCGTCCTGCCGCCGGCGAGGCCGGGAGAGCAGCACTTCCCGCACGTGGCCAAGCTGGCCGCCCTCCAGCACCGAGCCAAGGACCGCCACCACCTCCCCACGGCGTACGGCAGGGGACAGGGCACCTGGAGGGGGGGAAGCACGTGTCCTGTGGGATTTGGGACACTCTGGTCAGCGCTGGCCCTGACTTTGGGCTCCCCACAGGCGGGAGATGCAGGACTACGTCCCTCCGCAGCTCTTCCGCCTGCTGAAGCCCCAGTCCTGGCTGCAGATGGTGACACAGCACGTGCAGCAAGCCCAGGCACTCAGCGCCCACCAGGCCAGGGCACAGTTCCTGGGTGAGGGGACAGCGATGGGCACGGGGAGGTGACATTTGCAGGGAGAGGATGCAACACTAATGAGGACATAGTGCTAATGAGGATGTAATGCTGCTGGAGATGCAGTCCTGCTGGGGATGCGATGCTACCTGGAGGGTGATGATGATGGGGATGGGATTCTGCTAGGACAGGCAGCCTTGTCTCTCTGCACAGAGCCTGGGGTGCTGCACATGGAGGGCAGGATGGATTGGCAGGACAGGACAGGACAGGCCTCACTTGGAACATCCATTTCCCTTGGCTGCTCCTGGGTGCAGGCCACCCTGGGGACCGGGCAGATGGAGGTGGCAGTGGGCACTGAGACCCCGTCCTGTGTCCTGCAGGGCTGCTGAGCGCCTACCCCATGTTCGGCTCGTCCTTCTTCTACATCCAGAGCTGCAGCAACAACGCCATCGTTTCACCCTGTATCCTGGCCGTCAACCAGAACGGCCTCAACTTCCTCAGCAAGGAGACCCACGTAGGTGTGGGGCCGTGTGGGACACATGGAATCATGGAATGGCTAGGGTTGGAACAAACCTTAAAGCTCATCAAGTTCTACCTCCTTGCCATGGGGCAGGGACACCTTCCACTAGACCAATTTACTTCAAGCCCTGTCCAAGCTGGGGTCCCCTTGGAGGGGTTCCCAGGGCTCACTGGCCACCCCCCTGTCCCCCTCCCAGGAACCCATCGCCAAGTTCTCGCTGAACGAGATCCAGTCCACGCGGACACAGCGGCCGACGGCCGGATCCAGCTATCCCTACGTGGAGATCACTCTGGGAGACCTCCTGGCTCAGGGAATCACCCAGCTGCAGCTGGAGCAGGTCGAGGACACTGGGAGACAGCGGGAGGCCCTGCTAGGGCTCTCACAGTGGTGGCATGGCCACTGACCACTGGTGTGTCCCCTTCCAGGGCCTGGAGCTGTGCCGCGTGGTGGCCGCGCACATGGAGAGGCTGCTGGGCGCCCGGGAGAAGAGGCAGACGCTGCCGCCCAGCGAGATCACCCTGCTCTGAGCCTGCCACGGCCCCGGCACCCGGACCCCCGGCATGCCACCGGCTTGGCCAGTGGCTGCTGTCCCCCTGTCACCAACCCACTGTTGTTCTGGGGCTTTATACACGCCCAGGAGCCCGGCATGACTCTGTGTCCGTGGTTTTGTGTTGCGCCCGCTGCTGCAAAGTGTTGCTGCCTCCCGTGTCTGATTCCCCATCAATCACCATGTGTTTCCTATTCCGGTGCCTCAGTTTCCCCCATCCATCCCAGTGCCTCTTTCCCCATCCCGGTGCCTCAGTTTCCCCTCTTTCCCCGTCCCAGTGCCTCAGTTTCCCCTCTTTCCCCATCCCGGTGCCTCAGTTTCCCCTCTTTCCCCATCCCGGTGCCTCAGTTTCCTCTCTTTCCCCATCCCGGTGCCTCAGTTTCCCCTCTTTCCCCATCCCGGTGCCTCAGTTTCCCCTCTTTCCCCATCCCGGTGCCTCAGTTTCCCCTCTATCCCGCCCGTGCCTCAGTTTCCCCGTGCTCCCCCTCGGTCACTGCCGCCCGCCTGTCGCGCTCGTTGCATCCGCCAGGGGGCGCCGGCGCCGCGCGCCCGCCTCCGCGCCCCTCCCTCCCTGCCGCCGCCGCGCGCGCGCGCGCTCCAAGCGCCCAATCAGCCGCCGCCCCCCGGCCAATCCGCG
>VZUI01011376.1:0-15989 GCA_013401135.1 Cettia cetti | reverse complement strand
TTTTTTTGGGGGGGGGGAGTTATAATTTTTTTTTTTTTTTTGTGGTCAGTTGTGCAAGGAAATAGTTGATACAGGGATCTGAATACATCTCCTTTGAGTTAGCCACTGGCAAGCCTTGCAGTTTCTATAGAAATGAAGGAACTGCCCCAGTGAATTTACATTTTAGAGAGCTGAGTTTTTCACGTGTTTGCTGTTCTAACGTGCCATCGTGAAGAACACAGAAAGGCTCTCATTTGCACACCCTGCTCAGCTGAAATTGCATCCATCTGGGATGGATACTGAGCATATTCTCCCTTCATGCCTTTCCTTTGCTGGAGACTCCCCTTCTTTACATCATGTGTTAAGCACCCTCCCTAGAGCTGGGGGAAGTCAGAGCAGGGTCTGGATGCCCATCTCTGGCAGGGAGCAGTGAGGCTGTCCTGGGTCCTGGCTATAAAAATGTGGGTTTAGGGTGAGCCCAGCTCCATGGCTTAGTGGGGAGAACATTCCCTTTGCTCCTGGGCACTCCTGGCTCAAATCCCCACTGCAGAGGAGCAGGGCTGCCCATGGAGGGCAGACAGCACTGGTGGAAAGCTGGACATACATCCAGCTTGGAAAAACCTGAGCTGAAATGGAGATGCCTCAGGTCTCCTTTGGCTGTTGAACACTTTGGGGTGGCTGCTGGATGTTTTTCATGAGACTTCTGGAAAACACCATGGCTTTGGGAAATTTTGAAATATCTCTGCTTTTGGCAGGATGGGAGAATTGTTTCCTACCCAGAATGAATCTGGCTCCAGTTTCAAACAGCAAGAGCTGAGAGAGGTGGTGATGGCTATTTCCACCCCTGTCTGGGCATTTTTATTCCCTCTGGTTCTCACACCTTAACTGGACAGCAGAGCCAGGCTGAGAGGATCAGCCACCCCAAGGGATGGGCCAGGCAGTCTTTTACCTTGAGGTCACTGCTTCCCCCCCAGACCTGGGATGCAGAGACTGAAAGTATTTACCAGCTGGGGCCTGGCCAAGTGACTTGGGAGAAAAGAATTCAGGGCTGCTGTCCAGTTTCTGATGGTCAGGCAACTGCAGCAGGAACCTTGGCTACATCAGGGACCAGCTGACCCCTCCAAGCTCCCAGCCACGGTGGTGGGGCCAGCAAGGCAGCAGCTGGGCATTGCCCCTGCCAAAGGAGAGACAGGAATGGTGCTGGGGACACTTGATCCTTCACTGTTTCCCAGCCATTTTTAGGTAGGTTTCACTAGAAAGAAGCAGTGATAAATGGGGCTCGGGGCTGGTTCTGCTCTCAACGTCTGACAATGTCAAGAGGAAGGAGCTGAGTGATTACATGAGGAGCAAATGGACTATCACAACCAAGAAAAGGCTTGGCTTAGCCAAAACTGTAGTGAGAGCTCATCCTTCAGACTGAGGGGCATCTCATTAGCACAGCACAGCCTTATATCAGCTGTTGTGAAGGGACAACAGAAAAAGATCAAACCCATCAAACCCTGGGCAACACTTCTGTATTATTTTTTTTTTCCTGCAGTCCAGACAAGAGCAATTCATAATTGTCCCACTAAGTTAAACATTCAGATAACTCACAGATTAAGACTTTTGTAAAACAATCTTGGAAACTTCAGCCAGATGAGGTTTTCTATTATTATCTGGAAAACAGTGTCAGAAATTATCATATATTCAATACTGTGGTCCTCTGGGAGTTTATTTTTTATTGAGTATCAAACATCATCAAGCATGAACTTATTTTAAAAAATATCACTAGAAGTTTTATCTTTCAGACAAGACATAATCCCCAGATCCTGACCTTGTGTGGTTACTGACAGACCCTTTGTATTTTCCATGGAGCTGGATGGCTCACTCATGTTTCCTGATCAAATTGCTCATTCTTTTTTGACTACCTCTATTTTTTCTCGTGGTTTCAGGCTAAAATAGACAATGTTTTTCCTTCAGTTCTTGTTTTGCTCGAGGGTGCTGTGTGTTCTCACACAGCTGCCGTGTCCCCTGCAGCATCAGAGGAGTGCAATGCCTCCCTGCAAATGGAGGCACCCCCCCCATGTGCAGCCAGTGATGCTTCCAGGTGTCTCCAAACTCACCTTGTAATTGTGCCAGCTCTGTTTAGAGAGGGGTTTGGTGATGGCTGTGTTCCCTTCCAGCCCTGCTTTCTGCTGAGGCTGAGGCTTTGGAGGCTGCAAGGGCTGCATGCATGAGGCAGCTGCTGTTGTGCCTGGGACGTGTGTGGTGCTAGAGGAGGTTTGGGTGACACAGACAGTGTCTATTCCCAAATGTCCCAGCCCTTCACATCCCCAGGGTTGCTCTTGGCTCTCCTGCAGTAGAAGCAGCTCAGGTTGCTGGTGGATCCAGGATGCTGGGACAGGGCAGTGCTGGGGAGGGGACAGTGACCTGGGGCAAAGACAGCCCTCTGCAGCTGGACTATCCCCAGTGGATGCTCTGCAAACCCCTGGTCACGGCTGGAACTTTCCCAAAGGCAGTGAAGTGGGCATTCCTCAGCCTCCTTGATGACTGGAAGGAGCCTGGCTCCTGCAGGAGCTTTCAGCATAGACCTTGGGCACACTGGGCAGCAGGGCTGGGAGGAATGATGAGCTGCCAGTTCACCCTTCACACCCAGCACTTGAAAACCCCAAATGACTGGTCACCATCCAAGCCCAGCCAAGGGGACCTGCTGCTCCTCCCCAGGACTCATGTCAAAGGCTTTGCAGGTGAGTCCCACTCCCAGATTCTACCCCAGGGAATAAAGCAATGGCTGGGTGTTCTCTCCATCTTCTGAGCAAGACTGGAAAAGCTGAAGAAAGTGATGCCTCTATGTGCCAAGGAGTCCCAGGCCTCCAGCCCTTTCCTCTGCCCTCTCCTGATGCCAGAGACATCTGGAGACATTTCCCAAGCAAGAACTTCACTTAAACCACCTCCACTTGTCCCCTTCCCCAGCCAAATCAATAAAGACACGACTGAAACCTTTAGAGCGTGTGTGGGATCCAGCTGAGAAAAACAAACCTCTGGGTCTCACTTTGGTTATGGAAGCAGCGATGTCGCCTGGAAAGTATGTACCAGGGAGCAGAGAGCAGAGGGGCGAGCAGAGGAGCTGGGCACCAGCTCAAATATGACTCAAAATCATGGGAAATTATTTCTGATTAATGTAATTACTTCGGCTCCAGCCCTGATCAATATGAGGAGCTAAAATGCTCATAAACCGGCCGAGAATGTGAACTATGCAGAATGATTTGTAAAAGGTGTTTGGCTGGGTGTTCTCTCCCCTGGCTCTTGGGCTGCCCAGGGCAGGGTGACCTGGTGCTGTGGGAGCTGGGAGAGCACTGATTTGCTAATTGCAAACTGGTGGCCCCCAAATGAGAATCCCCCCCAAAGGAACAGGGAGGGGACTGCCTCATGCGGGCCCTGAGTCTAAAGAAAAGCAACCAGTCTGCTTGGCTGGGCTTCTTCTGTGCTCTGGCCACAAAGCAACAGCCAAGATTGGCCTTTTACAGCCTTCTGGTGGCTCCCACAGTGTGGGGAGGTTCTGGTGGGCTGGCACCCAGCACTGCCCAGGCAGGGGCTCTGCGTGGGCACTGAGGAGGCAGTGGAGAACTGCAGGACCACGGGGACACAGCTGAAGAGGACAGTGTCCTCAGGCCTCCTGCTGCCTGAGCCCGAGCTGTCCAAGTGTGGTATCCATCTGCAGGGGAAAGCTGCTTCCTCCTCAGGGGCAGGGCTGTGTCCAAGGGAACAGCACCCCCAGCAGCAGGTCAGGAGGAGAAGCCTGGGAGATCAAGGCCAGATTAGATGAGGCTTTGAGAAACTTTGTCTGGTGAAAAGTGTCCCTGGCTGTGGCAGGTGATTGGGAACTAGATGGTTTTTAGGATCCCTTTCATCTCAAACCATCTGTGATTCCAAGACACCCTGCAGCAGGTGCCCATGAATGATGCCTGTGGCCATATGAAGGTGGTAGGAATTTCTCCCTGTGAAAGCAAGCTGAGGCTGGGGAAAAGGTGCCTTGGGGCATGGGGGTCTCCCATAACTGGTGATTTCTCTGACAGGGAGAGGAAAGAGAAGAATGGCTGCTACAGTCTCATTTTTGTCCTGCTCTTCCCCAGGAAGATGGGCTGGACTGGGAATTGCAAGGTATCCCTCCTGTACTTTCAAATCAAGACCCTTTGGGGTGAGTTTCCACCTGCTGCAGGGTTTTGGAGAGAGATATAGAGAAAGGGAGTGCTTGACTTATGTGGCTGTCTGCACCTAGTTATCCAAGGCTGGTGATGGCAGCCTGGCTATGGCTCAGTTTATCTCAGGAGCTGCTCCCAGACACTTTGGAGTGAGCCAGAGCCCCAGAGGAGGATCTTACAAGGCAGCTCCTCTCATGAACCAAGCTCCAGGAAGGAAAATGCAGCCTAGAACCCCTGTCACCAGGACAGCAATTGGAGAGCAGTATGTGCATGGGGCAGCCAGGCTGCTCCTCTGCCCTCCCTACTGGCCCAGGCTGCAGAGAACGTTTTGAGGTGATTCCACTGCTGTGCATGCTGTCCATGATACTTTTCCAACATTATCTCCATGTCCTTCCTGGGGCAGAGAGTTCCCTAGGCCACATGGAGAAGTGCTGGCCTGTGATCTTGCTGGAAACCACACTTAGCACAGCGTGGCTGGGGTTAGCAGAGCTGTCTCCCCAGCGTTTGGCTGCCCTCCCCACTGCCAGAAGCTGACCACATTCAAATCCCAGTTTTCCTTGCATTCCGTGGTCCTGCTGAGCTGTGGTCTGCCACCCGCACAGAGAAGCCATGCTGCTGGCCTGCCAGCCAGAAAGCCTGCCCTGATCATCCTCCTCTGGGAGGATTAAACACAAACACTTGGCAAACCGCAGCCCTCGAGTGCGAGGCAACGAGCCGAGGGCTGTGGGGGCAGAGGGAAGATCCTCGAGCTGTGCAGGAGAAGCCAGGCCAGCCTGGCACGTGCCAGTGGACAAGTGCAGAGGCTCTGACTCCAAGGGACACCAGACACTCTCTGTGTGCGACCCCAGCTTTGAGAGCTCGCTTTGCTGCTGCCACAGTCCACCACAGACTCGTGGTGCAACTTCTGCAGGGCAGTCCCCTGACCAGCAGCTTGGTGCAGGGGTGCTCTGCTGAGCCCAGGGTCCCTGCAGCCAGGCACAGTTCTGCCTCCAGCCTTGGCTGCTGCAGCCTCCCTCCATAACCCCAGCCTTCCAGTGCTGCTGTGCCTTCCCTGCATTACCCTTGCCTTGTGTCTCCTGTGAGGGCACCAAGGGGGACACAACCCACAGAGAGGCAGCTCAAAGGTCCTGCATGGTCACACAGCTTCTGCTTGGACCTGGACACATCCTCCATGGCCTGATTGTCCTCCTTGTCCCCATACAGGACCACGGGCACCTGTTCTGAGCCAAATTTTTTCTCCCAGGACTTGTCTGCAGGGTGAGAACCCAGCCTTGCTCCTCCTGCCTCTGAGCCCTGGCCCTTGGAAACATCTGGAAGGAAATAGCTGAAGGTATTGAAAGGGGAGGCAGGAAACACTCTGAATATTTTTTTTTCCTAAATATAATGACACTAATGTTGTTTGCAGTGTTAAAAATAGAAATTAAGAGAACCTGCCTTTTTCCTGTTTGCTTTCAGCTCTCACTTTCCCGCCTGTCTCTGCATTCTGGGGATCTGCATGAAAATAAACCCAAGAAAGATCTCAGCAGAGTGCAAAGCAAAGCCAGACGAGTTTGGCCGTGGTTCCAGCTTCCCCAAGTGGGGCTGTGCTGCTCTGTGGAGCACGGGGAGCTTCAGGCTGTGCACTCCCCACCTCCAGCCACTGTCCCTGCAGGGACCGGCACTGACCCCCCTGCTGCGGAGCTGGCCACTCCCACTGCGAGTGTGGCCACCTGCTGCACCTGTGTCCTGGCTCTGGCAGCTCTCCTGACTTCCTCCAGTGCATCAGTGGGCTCTGAGCAGCACGGCTGCTCTTCCTCCCACGGCTGTCAGAGCTGTGCTCCTGCCCCAGGCTGGATCTGCCAGGGTGCTACCACAGAAGCCCTGGGCAAAATCTCCCTGCTCCCACCTCTTCTGCTGGAGATACTTCTCCAGATGCCTGTGGCACATCCCTCCAGCATGCACTGCATACACCCATTCCCAGCGTGGGCACACACCCATTCCCAGCGTGGGCACACACCCGTTCCCAGGGTGGGCACACACCCGTTCCCAGGGTGGGCACACACCCGTTCCCAGGGTGGGCATACACCCGTTCCCAGGGTGGGCACACACCCATTCCCAGTCTCCCTCCCAGCCTCCTTTGACTGGGAGGATTTTGCTGCCAATTTCTCACCAGCTCTCTACAGAGCAATTGTCACCACTGAATTCCCAGGCTGATGGATTCAAATTGAGCTTTGAGCCACAGCAGGGTTCCCAGAACCTGGAGGATCAGGTGTGGGAGCCAAATCCCAGTCCTGAGCACGGCAAACTGGCCACAGCTTCACAGTGTCTGAACAGCAACATGCCTTTAATTTGGGAGGCAATACCACACCCGGGTCAGCAGAGCTGCCTGCTTGCTGCAGGTGTTCAGATGGAAAGCTCAGCACTCATTTTTCAGCAGAGCAACACAGGGAATGCGTGTCTTGGATGGAGGCTTCTGCCTGATTTATTACAGACTCAGCTCGAGGTGCCTCTGGAGAGTAAGCCCTGGCAGAGGATGAGAGGCAGGCGTGTGTACAGATAGATTGCAGCACACAAAATGCTGCCTTGTAGTGAGGCTGCCTGGAATGCACCGAAGCCGGGAGCGGGAGGATGAATGAGTCCTCTGGCCTGGTTTACTTTCCTCTGCCATCCCCAATTTCTTTCTTGAGCTGGTGAATGGGGAGGGTGGGCAGCCTTGGGCTTTTGGTCTGTCTTGGAAAGCCATGAGGCAGCCAAGCCCTGGCCTGGAGTGTTGCTGGCACTGTCCTGGCCACATGAGCATGCTGACAGTGCCAGAGGACTGGCTCCACTATGTCCAGGTGCCACCCCTTGTGCAACATCCCTCAAAAGGCTGACTTTTGCAAGGAGTGTGTTTTCCACAACGTGGCAACTTACAGGGTTGACCTCAGGTTGTTCCTAGCTAGCTGGAAATCAGGTGTTTAAAATGTCACTGGACTACTGTTAGTCACTGTCTGGGCCACTTTTGTGTCAAAGGGACAGTTCTCCTGTATGTCTCTGTAAAGTCTATGCTTGAACCTGGCATGATGTGATTTTAAAAACAACCAGAAGCTGCCCCATGTTTCCCTCCCCTCTACTAGATGTTTTCCTGTTCCTGGCAGATTTCTGGCCCCTGGTAGTCCACAGACTTCTGGAGTTTTTCAGCTGCCTCTTCCCAGCCAGGCATGTCTGGAGCTGCCAGTGCCCAGTCTCTGCTGGCAGCGAGTGTTCAGGTTTTTCAGCAGTGTTGTGTCAGCAGTATCCAAAGGGACCATTCATTCACTGAGTGTGACAAAGATGGGCTTCACTGGGGGCTTCCTGACTCTGCTTTTGGGGCCCATTTGGGCACCAAACCTGTGGTAGGACTGGGATTCTGACCCCACCTGGGGAAATCTCTCACGGTGTTAACCAGGGCTGAGCCAGAGCCATTGGCACAGGGTGGACACTGGGGACTGACAGCCCATCCCCATGAGCTCCTGCCCTGCGAAATGCGTGTCTGACAGTCCCTCTGTAGTGCACAGTGGGATGATAGCCCTGGATTTACAGATGACAGCTCAACCACAGGGATTGCCCAGGTGTTCCTCTCTGCCTGGTCCTGCTGCTGGCCTGCAAGATGCCCTACCCACAACCCACATCTTTAGTGGGAATGGGAATGAGACAAAGCCTTGGCATCTGAGGAGGAGAAAACAGCCCTTGGGAAGGATTTAACCATAACCTGTGTGTTCAGGTGCTCAGCCTCTTCACCTGGCCAGGCTGAGCAGACAAACTGAGGGTTCCCAGGGCAGAGGGCAGGGGACTGGACCCATGGTATGTCTGTGGTGGGGCAGCCCTGGTCCTGCAGCCCCAAACCCTCATCCCCAGTCCCCCAGCCCCAATCTCTCATCCCCAATCCCCAATCCCCCATCCCCAATCCCCAATCCCTCATCCCCAATCCCCCATCCCCAATCCCCAATCCCAATCCCCCATCCCCAGTCCCCCATCCCCAGTCCCTCATCCCCAATCCCCCAGTCCCTCATCCCCAATCCCCCATCCCATCCCCGGTCCTGCCGCAGCGCACGGGCTCTGCCTCCCTCTCGTGGCCGCTGTGCCGGGGCTCTCCGGAGCTGCGGAGCCTGTCGCCTCGCCCGGGTGCCTCCCCGTGCCCCTCTCTGGGCGCACACCGGTTCATCCCAGCCGGAGCCGGCGGGTGCTGCAGCTGTGAGCCGGCCAGAGCCACTCCTGGATATTCACCTCTTGCTTTGAGGCAAATCCTTTCTGCTGCCACGGCGGGAGAAACTCTTGCTAGGCAGTCTTGCATCACGCCTGGTTGGAAACGAAGCCAACTTCTCTACAGTCAGCTGCCTAAAAGTTGAAGATGTTTTATTCCCAATAATCTGTTTTCAATTTCTTCTGCTGCTCTTGAAGCCGGGAACTGAACAAAACAAGAGCTCCAGGAGATCCTATAGAATATTAATTGGGTCAGGGCCCTGGATTAGATAAATTAAAGCATCTCCAGATGCTCCAAAAAATTCCAGCTTGAAACAGTGAAGACTGATTTCTCTTCAAACATTTTTTGCTGAAGCAGAGGCTGTGACCAGTTGGGCCTGGGGCTTGCCATGACAGGTGCCAGGCAGAGCTCCAGTATAGCCCAGTGGCACCAGTCCTGCAAGGAGCCAGTGCTGGGGAGATACGGGGGAGCACCTGGTTGTTCCCCTTCTCCCTCTGCTTCTTCTCCCCTTCATCTGCCTTTCTGTACCTGCAGTAGCTCCTAGTGTTCATATTTCTGGTGGTGCTCAGCACGCCCTGTCTGAGGAGTCAACAGCTCATATGAGTGCTCAGTTTGGGATCCTCAGTTTGGGATGAGCCAAACCCTCACTGGCATTTCAGGATGTGTGATCTGGGCATCTTGGAACGGCATCTTTGAGTTGGGATGTGTGAGCTGTGCCTCCTGCATCCTGGCAGCAGCTGACCACCCCTGCTGCCACCCCTCTTCCCCCAGTCCCACCCAAAAAGAGTGTGTGATGAAGGGCTGAGAGCTCAGCTAAGATCCCTGAGGGAGCACAAAGCTGATCCTGTGGATCCCTGGGACGTGTGGGAATCCACCACCCAACAAACCTGCCTCCAGAAGGTGTCTGGGCACCCTGTGGGGAGGTGAGAAGTGGCATTTGGTTCAGCTGGAAGCTCCCAAATTCCCCTGGGCTGGGGATGTGCTGTGCTTTTACCGGGGGAGATCTGGGGTTTCCTGCTGTGGCAGCAGCCTGGGCTGAGGCTGTGATTTTAGAAAGAGTCTGAGGGGGGCAATATTATGCTGAGCATTTGTTTCCTGGTGCTCCATCCCATCCCAACTATCTCTAAGGAGGTCAGATTTGGCAAAAGCATTTCCCCTTTCTTTTTCTCTGTGCCATTCCAGTGAGGATGGTGCTGACCTGTGGCACCAAGTCCTGAGAAATGCTGTCCTCAGCTCCTCTCTGTCCTTCAGTGGCCCGGGTGGCAGTGTCTGGCCGTGAGCTGATAATCTAATTACCTGCTTACCCTGCGGGCTGGAGAACAGCTCAGCCCTCCACAGTGTGACATGTGCTGCTGAACCCCGGGCAGCAGAGTCTCTTCTGGGGCCAGAGAAGCTTGTCCTGCTGCTCACAGCTGCTGGGTGTGCAGACAGCACCCTGGCCAGGGGTTTCCTTTGGGATCCCTGTCACTCTGCCCAGCCACTTCTAGGCAGCACTTGGCCATGGAACATGGTGTGAGGTCTGATCTAGCTCCTTCACTGGATGTAGCTGTGAGTTGTGTGTGAGGATGGAGACCTGCCCCTCATACAGCTCTGGATAATGGGGGGAAGAGCTCAGGGGCACTGTGGGTTTGGGGCTGTGGAGCTTTGCATACGTGAAAAACTGCACAAGCCTTGGCTCCCCTGGGCCTGCCTTGCAGAGATAAAATCAGAGGTGTCAGCCCATGTGTCTCTTGGTCCTCATTCAAAAAGTGGACTTGAATAGAGACATGTGGACATGTGTTAGCTGGCCACAGCTGGCCTTGTGCTCAGCCTGGGAGCTGCAACTGTATTGCCCTGTTCAATGACCTTCTGCTGGAGCAGGGCATCCTGCTCCTGGTGGAATTCCCTCAAGAGAAGTACTGCAGGAAGGGGTGTGGGGGGGAATGTGTTCTGGATGGGGCCTGGAACACTTCCCTCCACCCCTCCCCAACAGGTCCCAGAGCAATAGGCTGCTGTGGGCTCAGGGTGCTCAGGGCCAGACCCAGAAGTGCCATTCCAGCTTTGTGGAAGAGGGCAGGAAGGTCAGAATGGGGCACTGGGGTCATGTTCCAGCCACACCTTGGACACAGCAGTGCTGTTCCTCTAGAGGTTTTGATCTGCAGGTGAGCTGAACCTTTTGAGATGATGCTAAAAACCCTCAGGAGGAGCTTGTTGTGCCAGACTGGGGTGAATCTGAGTGCAAATCTTGGCTCTGTTGGTGTGGGGTGTTAACAAGGAGGGCAAACAGGGTGGCAGGCTTGTGTTGCTGAGTCACGGCTCTGCCACACCCAGCTGTGATCAGGGATGTTTTTATACTTCTAAGGAGCACAAAAGAGGAACATGTCCCCGAGTCCTGATTGCTGGAAATCAGACTGAACTGCACGGAGACCTTCCCAGTGTGGCGTGGGAACCCTCTGGGATATGCTGGAACATGCCTGGCTCACGTGCTGCTCTCCTCTCTGGGCTTCTCTTTGTGAAAATTGGGGTCAGGACAGGGAGGGGCTGGTGTGTACCTGGGCTGGAGTCCCCTGGTGTGCATGCACCAGCAGGGTCCTCTGTCCTGCATGGTGGGGGTCTCTGGGCACTGGCCCCAGCAGGAGGGGGAACCTCTTGTTACCCCACCATAAATAAGGTTGTTCCAGTCTTGCAAGCAGCAGCAGGTTCAGTGATTCCCTAGCAAGAAAGCCTTTCCCCAGTGCCTGAGGCATCATCCATTGTGGTGAAGGTGGTGGGTGCACTTGGCCAGGGAAGCCCTTATCTCCACCCCTTATCTCCTGGTGTCCTCAGGATGATCTTGGCATAAAATGATGGTGGCCTGTCCTTGGCAGGACCAGCTGCTGTGGCTGGTTCAGGTTTCTCTCAGCTCCTCTTGACAGCACTGGCACAAGAGGAACAGGGCCACATCTTTCCATAGGGTGGAGTTGGCTCCTTGTCTTTACCCACAAGAGAAATCCAAGGGCAGCCAGAGCCCAAGAGCCCAGGAAGGAGCTGAGCTGTCTGGCAAGGTGAACCCTGCTTCCATTTGTGATGATAATGCCCTTGTTCTGGAACTTGAGCACTGGATTTTAGCAGTGACAAAGGCTGACCTAGCAGGCAGGGCAGAGGGCAGGGTGGTGCCCCTGCTGAGGTGAGGCTGCTCTGCACTTCAGGGACTCTGTGCTCCTCTCACCTGGGACCCAAACTGCTGTGTGAGAGTAGGGCTGCCTTTATCCTTAGTCATCCCACAGGGTGGGCCTTGGAGGCATCTCCAAGTCTGAAACACTGCCAGACTCAGACCACTGCTCTTTCCCACAGCCCAAAGCACTGACTGTGTTTCTCTGCCTTCTCTCTGCTTTATCACTTTCAAAGTTGTGTTTATACCAATCTTGGGACGTGTCATGCTTGTCTGGTGAGGTCTGGAGCAGTCCAACTCCCCCCTAGCTCATTTCAGGTAGCATTTTTGTCCAGAAGACGCTCAGAATAGGTTGAAATTCACGATACTGGCTGCAAATTTGCCCTCTGTGTTACAGCCCTAATCTGGTTAGGGGATCAGTGCAGCAGGATTGCAGCAGCCCACGTGCCTCTGCCAGTGGCTGCACCCTGGGCTGTGCCCATGCTGGGCATGTCATCAGCTGGGTGGGAATTTCTGTGCTGCTCAAAAACGCCCCAAAATGGGAAAATACAGCCTGTTTACAGGGTAGCCTCACCTGTTCCCTGGGGTGTGTCCCAGGGGGTTCCTACTGCTGAGGTTATTTCTGTTTTCAGGCTGGGGTTGTATTAGGGCTGTGAGGGTTGTGGTTTCCTCGTGAGCAATGCCAGACAGGATCCCCCCAGAGGGGTCTGCCCAGTGGTGCCTCTGAAGTGTCATCAGCCCTCTGAGGAGCTGCTTGGTGGCCCTCTCTGTTTTCTCTGACTTTTTTGGCTCTGCAGTTGCATGAATATCCTTAGGAAAAGCCCAGCACCCATTCCCTGCTGATGGGGAGCTGGGAGAAAGTCTGCCTGAGACCAGGGGGTAATGCAGGATCTGCTTCAGCTGTTGGAGGCTGGTGTTGTGTCTGCTTCCAGCTTCTCTGAGAGCAGAGGGGAAATGAAGTCCCTTTGGGGAGCAGGGTGGATCCTCAGTGGGGTTTTTTGCTCTTCCCACTGGCCACAGAGTGCCATGATCCCCAGCAGGAGCCAAATGGGACACAGCTGAGTTCCCACCACTGACTCCAGTGACAGCTCACCCAGGGACAGAGGTTTTCCTTGCCCTGCAGGGAAGCTGCAAAAATTAAATGGGAATTGCTGAGATAAGTTAAGGCTTTGTCTCAAAAACAAAAATTTTGTAGAAGCAATGGGCTGAGAATGTCTCATCTGGCAAAATCAACCAATACTGCATTATGTCATATTTATACATGACAGTGGCATTTATACTGATAGAATTAATTAATCTAAACATGTTTTCATCCATTAGCCATTTAGAAGGGGCTGTAGTGAGATACTGGTATCTGGTTAAAAACCCAACCAACCAACCAACCAAACAAAAAAACTGCCCCTCCACCTCCCCAAAAAACCCCCAACAAACCAACAAAAAGCCTCAAACCAAAATAGAAAAGTGACTTTTTTAAGATCTAAGCCCAGCATAAACACACTTCTTATTATTTTTGGAAAGCTGTTTGCAGGTGTCAGCAAACACACAGCTGGTATTCACTTCTGGGGGCAAGAGAAAGGGAACAGGTTTAAATATAGCTCCTGGGAAATAAGCATTGGAATAGCTTCCAAGATCAGTTTTACCCCTACTTTGCTGCCTGGAATTTTCCCTAAAAATACAAAAGATAAACAACCTCAGGGACCAGACACATGTGCAGAAGAGCAGTTGCTTTCCTCCAGGATGGCCCCAGAGCATCCTTATGCTTGTCCAGACAGGGCCCTGTTTGTGCCCCTCTGGTTTCCCAAGAGGGAATTCACCATTTAAAGACAGATTTGTTCTTCTTGAGCCTTCTGGCTGCAGAGAGATGTGATGTTCTCATAGGAAACACAGATTTAATACCCACAGCACAGCAGCTATTGCAACCACCCGATTAAGCCAGTGGTAAAGATAGATAAAGTGGATCAGGGTCAGGTCAATTAAAATCAGCCCAAGCCGTGTTTCTAAGGCTCTGCAACACACTTGTGCCCAATGAATGCACTGTGCTGACACTCCTGGAAAGAGCTGAGTTTGCAGCACACGTGTATTTGCTAAGCAGAAAAAAACCCATCCAAAACCCCTTACTGCACCATTCCCAGCCAATGGGGCCAGTTCAGCTCCATTTGCCTCTTCCTGACCTTTGCTATCAGCTCTCCTCCCAGCAGAAAATTACCCGTAGGCTATTTTTTTTTTTACCTTGTAATTTCCTCTAATCTCTAATAAATGCTCTAATTGACCTCTGTCCTCCCAGTGTACATGACACACAGAGCAGGGCTGTGCCCACAAAAGATCCTTGGAAAGCACTGTATTCACACTAGGGCCATTTATGCTGTAATTGCTTTGAACCAGAAGTCAGACCTCAAATATGTGATGCTGTAAATCATTATCTATGCAAAATAGATGTTTTTCAGGTGGCTGATAAAAAAGGCCCATGATATGCAGGTGAAATGGTCCATGTGAGCCAGAGATCTCCTTGCCCAGAGGCAGTTTCACACCCAGTGGCTAATTTGTACACTGCCTGGACTATTTTGTTTGTGCCCAGACCATCCATGCACACCCAGAGAGGGAGGGATGTATTTTCCAGATTCAGCACTTTCAAAGGTTTGGGAGCTTGAAACTATTTTAAAATATATGCTGTTTATTCCTGCTGGTTTTCCATAAGCCTGGTTAGTGCTGCTCTATCCCACAGTCTCCTGGAAGCCCTGAGTGGTGCTGGCCCCATGCTTGGCAGCTAATGATTACTTTCCCCTTCCAGTCACTATTTTGTAATGAATATTTTTGCCTGTTAGCTGTGGCTAATAGGCTTTGTCTGTGCAGCATGGATGCAGTCAGGGCACCCCTGAAAGGTTGTATTTAATAGAAGAGAACATGTTGATGAACCTTCCACACCATCCAAGCCCTGGGCTATTCCCACAGACTCCACTGCAATGCACATACCCAAATAACCTTGGGATTTGAGCTGAAAAACTACTGTTTTCTCAATGCCTACTTGGCTTTGGGGCAGAAATTCCATCACTGCTCTCATGGCAAAGCTGGGCAGGAGTGACAAGGGAGAGCAGTGACATTTCCCTGTGGAGTAGTGAGCCTGTAGCATGTCCTGCACTCACTCAGCAGTGCCAGCCCCAGCTTGCAGCCCCTGCTTTCAGGGCTGTTTGCTGTCACCTGGCTGTGACAGCACAGGGCTGGAGGAGCACCCAGCCTTCCCCATCCCCACAAGCAGAGCTCTGTGTAGCTAATCCCCTGCTGCCAGCCTCCACAAACAGTGTCCATCTGGAGTAAACACAGCTGGGGACGGAGATGAGGAAACTTTATTTTGCAACCATTTGTGGTAGTGTTCACAACTACAGCCCCAAGCACTTTCTCTGCTTACGCACTAGAGCAAGTGACAATTGTATTTTTCATTGATATAGTGACTTTTGTCTCCAAGGGCTCCCTGCAGACCCAGCCTGTGGTCTGGGGGTGGCCTCACCTGGGCAGGTGAACTCCTGTCATGAAGAACTGACCTATGGTCCTTGACTCTGCAGTGATTTTGGAAATACCAGCTGCCTGGCCAGTGCCTTCTGGGAAGCTTAGCTCTCATCTCACCCAGGACTGCATATGGGCCCCAGGGATGTTCCCCAAGGGTCAATCTAGGGAAGGTTCCAGTTGGTAAATTTGCCTTTAGCTAGATGGGGATGCTAGGTCTGGAGTGACTGGACCTCTGCTCTCCCCAGTGTCAGAGAATCCATGCAGAGAGGAGCAGGCAGAACTTCTCTGAAAGTCTCTTTTTCTGGAGATACTCAAAAACAACCTGGACACAACCCTGTGCTACCTACTCTAGATGAAACTGTACTATTAGGGGGTCTGAACTGAATGATCTTCAGAGTTTTCCAACCATTCTGAGATCCTGTGGCTTTCTGCCTCACTGTCTTCAAAGATGTGGGCTGCCGTGTGCATCACCCACGGGAGAGGAAAGCAAGAGGCAGAGGAGCAGCATAAAACGTGGCCAGGTCACTGAAAATAAGAAATTAAAAGCTGAGTGTGAATTTGCAGGAGCTGCAAGCAAATGTATGGTGAACTGCAAGGCATCAGACAAAATAAAGTGAGTCACTGAGCAGCAGGTTTGAGATCAGGAAAGGTTTAAACAAACACTGTTGAATTGGCTTAAGACTGCAATCAAAGCTGGAGACTGCTTTCCTGTTCCTCAGGCCGAGCTGTCATTTTTTCCTGTTCTGTTTTCTGCCAGCATTGGAGGAGCAGGTCCACCTGGGCCCCCGGCTCCTGAAGGAAACACGAGTGCGATTGCAAGAAGGGTGGGTTTAGATTAAACGTGAGGAAGTAATTCTTCCCTATGAGAATGCTGAGGGTGGCGCAGGGTGCCCAGAGAAGCTGTGGTTGCCCCTGGATCCCTGGAAGCGTCCAAGGCCAGGCTGGATGGGGCTTGGATCAGCCTGGGATAGCGGCAGGTGTCTCTGCGCGCGGCAGG
>VZUI01011369.1:0-27105 GCA_013401135.1 Cettia cetti | reverse complement strand
CCCATCCCATCCCATCCCATCCCATCCCATCCCATCCCATCCCATCCCATCCCATCCCATCCCATCCCATCCCATCCCTGGTTCTGACCTCCATGCTCTCAAAGAAGCATTTCCCTGTGCCCAGAGATGTCTGTGGGTCCCTCCATGTGGGAGCACACCCAGTCCAAGCGCTCTGCACAGGCTCTGCTGCTGCCACTCTCCTTCCCACAGGCGGCACTCAGGTCTGTGTGACCTCAGGGGCCGCCCCAGCACCCACAGGCTCCCCAAAATCACCCTCAGACTCTCAGGCTGGTTCCAGGCAGGATCCCAGGCTGCCTTCCCTGCACCTGGGGCCAGGCTCGCCTTTAAGCTGTTCTCCAGTGGATCCTTTCATCCTGAGAGCACAGCTCCCTTCCCCTGCAGTAACTGGGATACTTTTGAAGTTGTTTTGCCAGCATCCAGCTCGAGCTGGGCTTGGTTTTAATGACATCGCTGTGCTCCTTTTACACAGCTACAAAGATTGTTTTGATACTTCAAGAATGTTTGACTTGCTAGTCAAAATAAAGTGCTAGAAGTTGAATAAAAACCACCCTTGAATACAGAAATCACTTATTAACATGAACTTGTTCTGTAGGATACGATCTGGCCTGACTTCCCAATTAGCTCCGGCACTGGAGTCTGCTGCTGGAGCCAACTGTGCGAGACACAGGGCTATTAATTAACTGCTGCAGCTTTCTTCAGCTTTTGTCAACTCCTAAATTGATTTTTCCCTAAGTGACAGGGTGTGTGTCTAGAAGAAGGGCACAAGGAACCCTTGTTCCAGAGCCCAGCTCATCCCCAGGGAGCAGAGTTATGACAGAGCAGGGCTGGGAACCCCCTGCCCAAGGCCCTTCCTGCAGCTCGGGGCTCTTGGGGGTTACCTGAGTACAAACCCCGAGGGGCTGATATCAGGGTGACAAATTTTCCAGCAGCACCTCGATCCTACAGACTTGCAGCTGTTTCAACAGGCACCCAAAACCTGGAGAACAGGGAGCACCCCGTCCCTCCTGCAGCTCCCCGCTGCCAAGCCAGCCTGTCTCATGCTATTTTTTATTATTACTATTATTGCTGAGATGCAGATGAATTAGCTCTCTTGGGGCTTTGCACAATTTTTTATTTTGCTAAGCTGCATTTTCTTTTCCAGAAGCCTTATTTTGATGTAAATCTTGTAAACAGGGGACTGGTTCGTTCAAATGCTGAGCACAAAAGCTCTTCCAAAGGAGTAGATCAAAAAGTCTGCAGTTGGCTTAATGAAAGACAGACTGACAATTAGGCTGGGCAGAACTGCGTGCATGGGGGGGAAGGACAGATATAAGGGTTTGGTAATTGCCTGAGAGCACATGGAAGGAGAGATGCAGAGCAGTGGGAAAGGGTGTGGAGGATGAACCTTCCCTCATTTCTGCTGCTCTAAATGCCCTCGATGTAAAATGTCCATTGTTAAGGCTGATACAAAACTGCTGTGCGGATGCTAAGTGCCCAGGCAGATAGAAAATTGAACAAAACTGAAAATATTGAACCAGTTAGGGAAGATTGTTCAATATTTAAAGTGTTTTCTTTCAATCAGGTGTACCCATTTCGCTTTCTTTTCAAGCTGTTGCCGTTCCCGAAACGACTGCCAGGGGATAATTGTGGTACTTTTCACAAATGAAGTGGAGACGACAGGAGAAAAGCAGGCGAGCTGTCAATAGCATGGCCAGAAGGCACAGCTATTGTCATGCCCTGACACCAAAGGCATCGATCCCCCCTCTGCTGCCTCTACCAACCGAGCGAGAAGGACTGCAAGGATGAGGAGGGCTCGCTCCGGGACAGCCCGGGCTGCCTGCCCGCTGAGGATGCTCTTGGCTGGGCTTGGATTGGTCCTGAAAGTTCTTTTTGCTTTGTTTTGAAGAGTTCTGCCATTCAGATGAGGATAAAATTGGCGGATAAAAGCAGAGTGCAGGTAGAGCCCAGTTTGTCACCGCTGGAGCCCATCCTGGAGAAAGTTGGGAATGAATCAGAGCTGTCCCCGTGCCCCACACGTCCCGTGGCCTGGAGGAGTTTCTGATGGGGGAACAGACTCACCAGCACCACGGGTGTGCTCCAGGAGCTCCCAAAGCAGGAAAGATTGCCAGGATATTAGAATCAAAAGTAGATTAAGTGAAGGAAAAGAGACGCCAGATCACGACAGTTTTACAGAAGCGCTTACTCCCTTTTGAGCCAGAGTAATTTGCCAAGAATTAAAAGCCTGATGAAACAAAATGGAGTTTTAAAGATGCCTGGCAGACTGCAAAGGAGCTTTGCTGATGTTTCTGTGGAAGCCTCATTTGCACCTGGTGTGAGTAAATGAAAAATTTCGGATGAAAATGGGCAGGGAGGACGAAGCTGGAGGGCCCTTGGCCAGCAGGGATGTGACCCCACACACCACAGACATGGCTGGGGCCTGCTGATGCCTTAGGATTTTATCCTTTATATTTCTCAGCTCCTGTACTGCATTGGTGCATGACTCTAAACTCCATACACAGTGTAGTTACTGTCCTCACATTTTGGTCAGATGAAACCATTCCTCTACACTGATATCCAAGGACACCCCACAGCCTCAGCCCCCAAAAATATAAACAAAAGTGAAATGGGAGGGAGCCAACTGGGGAAATGTGACTTCATTGCCTGAAGCTGGAATTGGAGGATTGACCCCTGATATGCAAATGGACCAAACTCATAACTGTCTGAAAAACTCCTGGCCATGCTCCACGTTGGGTGCAGCCTCTGGGAGGCTCTGACTGCCCAGGGTGCATCTATTGAAGACCTTTAATAAATCCCTGCTTTATTCTCTCAATCTTGTCCAGCTCTGTCCTAGGGAGCCCCTCCAAGGCATCAGCACTGCCTGGATGATCCCTACACTCCCTTCCAACCCAAACCATTCCTGACTCTGCCAAGGCACCTTCCCCAGGGCTCACACAGCAGCACAGGCAGGAAAAAACCAAACAACAGAACCCCCAAAAGTTTCACCTGAAAGCAAGGCTCCTGCATGTAAAGCTCTGCAAGCTCATGTCTGGATAAAGACAAGTTAATGTGGGAAGGAAAAAGGATCCTGCCTTGACTTTTATCTAATCTTAGCTGGACACAGCAGATTATGCAGAACACCAAGGAAAGCAGCATAAGCATTTCCTTTGGTACTTGAAATTATCCACATTATCTTAAAAATAAATCATGCCTATTGCCCCTTTGAAGTTCTGTCACTATTTTTAATTGTGGAGCTGGGGCTTGGCTTTTGAGGTGAATTTGTCAGTAATTTATGCTAATAGATTTCTGTGCTGATGCCGTGTGCAGCTCTGGATTTGTGAGATGCCAGAGCCACGATAACCAGGGGAAGATCAGCACATCTGCAGCAGCCTGAGATGTGGGCAGTGTTGCTGCTGCCATGGCCTGAGTCCTGCCCCCACACAAGCTGCTCCAGCTCACACACGCCCTTCCTAGAGCCAAAAACATTGCACAAAAGCATAAAAAACAGAGATCTCTAGTTTTTTCCTGACATGTCTTTTCTTCCTGGGCTCCTGATAAGAGTCTCCCATCTTCAATTTTTTGGTTTTTAGCATCTATAAATGCAACAGCTTTCATTGTCACTTGAATGTCACTGGCAGCAAAGAGGGATTTTCCACCTCTCATAATGCCCTGGCACGAGGCCGTGGCACGTTCAGGGATATTTCAGCAGAGGCACACCACACTAATCTGCTCAGCTCCAGTTATTTAGCCATATGATCCATGTAAATCCGGCCAGCTTGCAGCAGCTTCAGGCCTTGACGTGTCTGTGAGTAATTTTGATCCTGCGATGATTTGGGCAGTTTTAAATCTTTACCATTTCCAGGAGGGTGTGAATAACCAGCCCCTCCAAACCTACAAAACAGGAGCAGAGCAGAGCTGAAGCACATCTGGTGTCCCAGGCGATCAGAAACACACAGGTGTTATTCTGGATCTGGAATTTGATACCCCCAGCCAGAGCCTGCCAAGGGTTGTGGGCATGGCACCAGGTAATGACCATGCTGGCCCAAAAAGGGTCTCTGACAGCCAGCACAATGGCAGCTGCAAGTGGCTCCCCTCAAGCAGGGCCACATCACCCTCCAGGTGATGCCAGGAGAGGAAAATAACACCTGGCTTCACCTCTTATTGCCACTGGCAGCAGGCAGTGTCTTACGAGGCAGGACACAGACACTCCCAGAGTGACTCTGAGCTAGCTGGTTGCTTTGGTTTGTTTTACCTCAGTGCTGAGCATGGCTCTCCAGCCTCACTGAGCCCCTGCAGCAAGCTCAGAAAGGGACAGTGACACCCACAGGTACCTGGCTTAGCCCACCTGGCCAGACCCCACCTGGCCTCCCCCTCCTCACAGCCAGCACAAAGAAACCATCTCCACTGAAGCAGCTAAATGTCGAGCTGTGTGAGCTGAATCCCCTCAGGACACCTCACCTGTGAAGGGTGATTGCACCTCATTTTCATCTCAGAAGGACCTTAAATGGCATTAGGTCTTGCAGGCTCTCCCAGTGCTCAGGAAGGCTGGATGTGTAACCTTCATGCATGAGGGGCTGTGCACTTATGGGCATGGCAGTGGGGAGTGGGAGACCAAACAGATCTGTTGAGAAGAAAGCAGGGGAGCCGAATCCCACTTGTGTGGATGCAGTGACATAATTTTTGGGGAGGGAATGCCTCTGTCTGCCTTGGGAAGGAGCCCTGGTCTGCTGAGGACTCACAAACCCCGTGAAACCAGCACCTAAAAGCCTAACAATCATCTAGAACTGACATGTGAACTCTCTGCTGCCAGTGCAGGCCTCATGGTTCATAAATAAAGGTTTAAAGACAGTACCTGTACAGCAGAGGAAGGACAGTCCAGAGGAACTGGGATACTCCCAATATTTGGCAGAGAAGCAGAAATGAATTGCAGAGCTGGCAGCAGCACATGGAATCAGTAGTCCCTGGCTCTGTGTTGGACTCTGGATTTAATTTTTTACCCTTCTCTACAGCACCAGTGAAATATCCAGTTTCAGTGGACTTTGTATGCTGTGGCACCAATGTTCCCCAAGTTCTAGTTCAGGTCCTGCTCCTTCAGAGCTCTCCTCCAGCAACAGAAGGAGGAGAGATTTGAAGGAAAGAGGGAGGAAAGGCATTCATAAATCCTACATTAATAACCAATATCAAATTCTACTAGAATTTGCTCAAAAGGAAAGAGAATCAATTGCAGTCTGTTCTCGGTTCTTTAAGGCAGCCTTATATTGTTTCTAACGAAACAAAAATCGATATGAAATTCTTCTTATGGTTCATTTTCTAAAGCTCAATACCAGCTGGGCAATTTGGCTGACAATTATGAATGATCTGTTGTGCCACCAGCCCGGGCTCTGCGGCCCAGCCTGCAATCATGTGTTATTGCTTGCAGGTACATCTCTCACTATTGGTTTGCTCTCCACTTTGCTACAATGATCATTCAGAAATAAAGGGAATTTGCTAATCAATCCCATTGACTTGAAAGCAACAGTTATTTATGCCTTCAGTTTGTTGCTGGCTTCTAAACTTTTTGAATGCATTAGCTACGAGCCCCCATTGATTACAAACCCCTCCCACACACAGCATTGGTTTTCTGAGGGGAAAAACAGCTTTTTTGAGTCCCTTTCCTCTGGAGGCACAGCATGGTGGGAAACCAGCACGAGATGATCAGGTAATTTCACCACAATGACTTCCTTTGTGAGTAAAAGTGACAAAGCTATTTTTGAAGCGCCTCATTAAAGATGACTTCATTTCATTTCATTTCCAAATAATGAATTGTTCTCTTTCCCCTCCTGCCTGCACTTCCCCAGATCCCCCTGCTCGGGTCCTTACAGGGCTCCACAGCTCCTTTCCCCTCAAGGGTTTCCAGGACCAGCAGAGATGCTCCTGCCCCTGTCCTGGCAGAGCTGCTGCACTGGCTGAGCCCTGAGGCAGCCAGGCTCTGCCTGGGCTGCTCTCCAGTGCTGGAAAACCCCTTTTCCTGACCCAGGGATGGGGCTCCTGAGAGGCATTTAAAATACTTTTATTCCATTTTCAGTCTCATGAGAAGGGTGAGGTGGTACAGGTGTTACAATTCACGCCATCACAATCAGGAGCCAAACTATTTCCTAATCCCAATCCATTTTAAACGATTCTTGGCCTATCAGCTTTTGCCACACAGTGCTGCTAATGCTTCTAAGCTAATAATCTAAAAATCCCCCTCGTGGGTTTGGTACAATGCATCCTCCATGGCTCTATTTCTCCAAAATATCTGGTCTGTTTGCAAGGCCACCATTTAAAACTTGTTCCGAGTTCAATTTCTCTCCCAACATCTGTCCTGTTCCGTGGCCTTTCTAACTCACACTTTGTCTCAAGGTTTGCACACAGATGCACAAGACCATGTGAGTCTCCTGTCAGGCCTTGAGAATTCTCTGCCAATCCATTTCCCACAGCCCAGCTGCCCCTGACACCCTGAGTTAGGGGCTGCACGGGGCAGCACCCACAGGGCTCAGAGCACCCAGCACCTGATGGCAGCCCAGGGAGACTGGGATCAAAAAAACCCTTTTCCCCTTACTGGGGAGCCCAGTGTCCCCAGAGCCGTCCCAGCCACAGTGGGAGCAGTGCCAGAACAGCTCTCCCACACTGGCATGGCTGCATCTTCTACTGAGGCTCGCTCTGAAAAATGCACCATGGCCATGCTCACCTTCAGATACAGACACAGCTTTGCCTGGAAAAAAATGACTTAGAGTTGTGTCCCCCAACAGCAACATCCTGCAACCCCCAGTGTACCTCAGACAGCCCTTCTGCATCAAGAGGAAATTTGGAATACATTGATTTTGGAACAACATATAATCAAATGCTGTGTGTCACCGCTGAGGTGCTTGGTAAGCACAGTCCTGGCTCTGTCCCTGGTCAGGAAGATTTGTCCATGTAAGATGAGGAGGGAAGGAGAGAAAAAATCCTCCTTCTTCAGGGTGGAACAGGGGTTTGATACCTGCCACTGTTAAAAGGTGCTTTTCCTGTGAATTTGCCCCTTTTACACAGCCCTAATTATTTATTTTTCCCCAACAGGAAAATTACATTCAAGTGGCCACGTTTGCATTTAGAGAGGCACTGTCACCAGCACAGGGCTGTGGGACAGACTCAGCAGCCTCTGCTCTGAAGTAGGTCACAGCAACTGCCACAGAATCCTTTCAAACCCGTTTAAAATCCAATAAGTCTAAGGAAAAAGACCCGTGGAAATGTATCTGATTTGAAAATCACATTGGCTGGGCTCAATTCTGCAAATCATTTAAACAGATTCTTAACCTGACACTGATGAATCAGCTGACAGGAGTCAAAGGTGCCTGAGGATCAGATCTGGGGTGCTCAGCACCTTGCACCCTCACGTCCCACAAGAGGCCACCCTCATGGCAGCAGCTGCAGCAGGCCCTGGTGGCAGTGACAGCAGTGACAGCAGTGACAGCAGTGGCACCAGTCACACCAGTCACACCAGTCACACCAGCACAGTTACACCGTGCAGGGGAGCCCCACACTCCCCCAGCTGTTTCAGCCTCGAGCCATCTCAAGGTTTACCAGGGGCTATTCAAAAATAAAAATTTAAGTCTCCAAATGGAAAACTTTGCCATTTTTCAAGTGCAATTTCCAAGATGCTGGAAGGGATCATTGTATTTCATTTTGTGAGGAAGAAAGAACCTCCAAAACCACTTTATATTTCTCTGGCATTCAGATGCCCTAAATATATCCAACCCTGCCAGGGAAATCTTATGCTTAGAGCAAGTCTAACATTAGCTGCTTGTCCTTTCCACTGAAAATATTCCTAAAAACCTCTGCTTGATCCCAGGACAAGAGGATCATTTGTTCTGCCCCCAAGGCTGCACTGCAGCAGCCCTGAGAGGGGATGGGATGGGATCAGCAGCGAGGGCAGGTGAGGCTGCATGGAGATCCCAGGGCCAGGATCCCTTCCACCCCCTCTGATGTGCAGCACAGCCCCCTGAGGGATGTGCCTCCCACGGGCTGCGTTTCCTTGGGGTGTAAAAAAAGGGATGGGGGCTGGGAGAGCAAGAGGTGGCAGCTTGGACTGCTGCTAGAGAGAGGGGAAGTGCTGATGGGGCTTTGCTTAAGTGCTTTGTAATTTCCAACAGTTGCCAAAAAGTGAGAGCTGGGGCCTTGGCCTCTGTGCTTGGCCAAGTGGAAAAAAATAAATTCGTGATGTGAGTAAGGGAGGAGGAGCAGAGCCCTGGAGGCTGCCTGCAGGCACCTGGGCACGGAGAGGAGCCTGGGCCAGGAGCTGCACAAACCAGGAATTGCTGCAAGTTACAGGCAGTGTGAGGGATCCCTCACCCAGGCAGGAGATGGAAAACCATGGCGGAGAGGAGAGGAGAGGAGAGGAGAGGAGAGGAGCAGCATGGGTGCTGTGGGACAAAGCTCCTGCCCCAGAACCCACCCAAGCCACCTTTGGGGTGGGAGAGCCCTGGGCACCCCCAGAGCTCCCGGCAGCCCAGGGCTCTGCAGTCAGTCCTGCCCCAGCAGCAGAGGATGAACTGCTCAGGAAATAACTCAGCCCTGACTGGGAGAGGGGAAACAAGAGCATCAGTGCTCTTCCTTATTAATGGCCTGTGATCTGGAGCATGTGATGTGTGCATGCAATGGTGGACTGGAGAAGGAAGGGGAGAGAGAGAGAAATTCCCTGAAGCCATTTCTGCTTATCCTCCTCCTTGTTTTTGGAGCATCCTCGGAGATTGCCCTTCTCACAGAGGAGTGGCTTTGGAGGAGAAAGAGGGCGACACATTCTCAAGGAGCTTATTTACAAGTGCTCTTTTCTAGAGATCAATGTGTTGAGCCTGGTGAAGAATGATTTCAATTTTGCCTTGAAAACTTGGATCAAACACTGCTGACGATGCAAACTTCCCTGCCACCCAGAGATTAAACTTGTTCTGCTGTTTTTAATGGGGGCCTGAGTGCTTTGCTTGCCAGCGGCTCTCAGCACTGTGCTCCCTCCTGGAGCAGATTCTGAGAGCACCCTGCAGGAATAATCCAGCTGTGGCTGCACGCTGCTCGGGAGGCGTCAGCACCGAGCTGCACCGGGGAGCTCCCCACAGGACTGAAAAGAATTCAGGAAACCTGGGACAGCTGTGTGCAAAGACAAGACAAAAAATACAAGCAGTGGAACAAATCTGATTTAATTCTAGATCACTACGGGCTCTTCTTATGACCTTGAAGGACAGAGAGTGATTGAGAGCGCGATGGCAGAGCGAGGACACCCGTGTCCTGTGCAGTGTCTGAGCTTACAAGAGGTCTATATTCAAACATCCAAAGCAATTTATAGACAGAGGTACCCTTGGCACACAGCATCTCCTGGGAGCTGAGTGTCTGCCTGAGGCTGATCACCCTTGACTTCACCTCGAGCTGCTCGCTCCCTGAGCCAGCAATCAATCCCGCGGGCCCCGGGGCTGGGCTGGTACAGCTGGGGAGGCAGGAGGCTGTGCTGGGCACTGGCCTGCCTCACCTGGTGGCACTGCACTGCTCTGGAAGGCCCGTCTCCCACCGGGGGAATCGTGCTTCCCAAGGCTGTCCCCAGGGCATTCCAGTCTGTTTGGCATCACACCGGGCTTCTACCTGGGACACGAGTGTCCCCTCAGCCCTGCCCGAGTGTCCCCTCAGCCCTGCTCGAGTGTCCCCTCAGCCCTGCCCGAGTGTCCCCTGGCCCCTGCTCCAGAGCCCAGCACTACAGGGCTGTCTCTGCCTCAGACAAGCCCTCAGTCTGCACTAACAAACACAAATATTGCAGGTAAAGCTCCTCTCAGTGCCCTGCTCCCTCGGGGTGGCCCCGAGCCCTGGGCAGCACGGGGGCTGCAGGAGTGGGGGCCTGGGAGGGTGCAGGGAGTCACTGCCCATCACTGCCACACCAACAGCCACGGGCAGGAGCCAGCCCAGCTCAGAGCCTTCCCCTCCATCCCAGGTGCCTGCAGCATTCCTCTCCTTCACACCAGAGACCCAGCCCAAGCCCAGTGCCTACATGATGGTGATGTCTTTTTGGGGCTAAAAACAGAGGCCAGACAAAATTAAGGGAATAAAAAGCAGTTCTGTTTATGGAAGGGCATTCAGGTACATCCAGGGCAGACAAAGCCCCCCAGGGGCTGCACCCAAAATGGACAATGGGGCACGGGGTTCACTCTTTGATCAGTTTGGGCCATTTGCACATTGGGGGTTCATCCTCCAGTTACAGCTTCAGGTGATGAACTCATTCACCCCAAGTTTGCTGCCCCCAACTCACTTTTGTTCCCATCTCTCAGGCCTGGGGCAGTGAGGGGTCCTTGATCCCCAGCCTGGAGAGGAATTGTTGTGTCTGAGCAAAGTGGGGAAGCAGCAGCTCACACTGTGTGTGGAGTTTGGAGTGAGGCACTAAGGAATTGCAGGGTTACAAATATGTGAAGAATATAAAAGCTCAAATCCTGAGGCCTCAGGAGTGCCAGAGCACCCACCTGCTCCAGGAGCAGAACTGCCTCTAAATCTTATAACCAGGCACTAAAAATGTGGGAAAACCAGAATGTATCCTGGGGGCCTGGGGTGTGCAGGGGAGCCTCAGGACAGGGTGGGTGAGGCACAGCCCCAGCACAGCCCGGCAGGGGCAGGGGGGTCCCGTGTTTCCCCCCGAGGCTCCCGGGGCTGCCAAAAGCCAAAAACCAGAGCAGGAGTCAGCACAGGGCCTGGGGGCAGTCACGGCAGGAAAGGTGTGGCTGCAGAGGGGCAGGGAGCGGGCACGGGATCAGGGGATGTTCGGGTGATCCGGGCAGAGCTGGAATTCCTCTGGTGCTACTTGTGCCCACCTGCACCACAGCCTTTGGGGAACACGGGGCGTTGCTTCTTTCTTTTATGCCAATAATTAATTCAGCTGCAGTTTGTGGGGCAGGTTCAGGTGCCAGGTGAGCTGACAGCTTCCTGCAGTGACACCAACACCACCAACAGCACCAAGACCTGCCTGGCACCGAGCAGGGTCCCTCGGGAACAGGCCCACAGGGAATAAGCTCAGGGTGAGCAGGAAAACCTTCCCTGGAGCCCAGGGCCTGCTCACATCCACTCACAATTCAAAGCCCAAGCCAGAGTGACCCCGAGCCACTGTGACTCTTTGAAGTCTGTGCTGTAATGCTGCTAAAATTACCCAAGCTCACAGCACTTAGGAAATGGCCATTATCAGGAGCTACTTTCATTGCCATGGAAACGGAGAGATAACAGGGCCAAGTCCGGCCACTGAAGGGGATGTGTGGATGTTTATGGATGAGCTGCTGGCTGGGTGGGGCTCCAGTGCACCTCTCTGTGTGGGGATGTGTGAGTGTGGGTAAAAATGTACCTGGGGGCCTAAGGGAAAATGCAGCTTTGGACCAAACCGCCAGAATTCCCCATTTCTTCATTTTTCTGCACTTGTAGGAGGTGTGAGGCTGATTCAGGCAAAAGCCAGCACAGCACAAAGGAAAGTCACTCTGTTAGCCCTGCCCCATCTGCACCCCAGATTCCTCCTTGTGCCTCAGATTTGATGAAATCTCCAGGGCAGGGATGAGGAGCAGAGCATGGAAGGATGAGGGGCCGGTGACTGGGGAGCAGCTGCTCCTGCTCTGGAGGCAGGGCAGAGGCTCTGGGGCCAGCTGACAGGGCAGCCTCCAGGGCCCCTCTGCTCTGTGGGAGAAAGAGGTGAGGAAATTTTAATCAGAACTTCCCCAAAGTGCACAGAGCTGTGAATGTGGGGCTCAATGTGCTGCCCCACCTCCAGCTTCCTCCTCCTCTCATCTCAGGCACCATCATCTGTGGAGCCACCTCGGAGTATTTTGTGCTCAGACTTTCCCCAGGACTTCAAGCCGCCCAATTTATGTTCCTTTGAAGCACGAGACCTGCTCCATCTCTAATTTATATTTTTTAATTAGGACACCAAACTGTGAGAGAGCTCAGGGGAAACATGTCCCCTTTAAAAACAAAGTTATTGCTTTAATAAACACGGGAGGAAGGCAGTAATGGACACAAGAGCTTTCCCTGGTTAAAAATTCAGTAATCCAGCCCTGCTCTTAATGAGAGTGAGGATTAGTCCCAGGGAAGAGGAGCTTTTTTTCTTGGCAGTGGGATAAGGATGGATGGTGAGGGGAATGTGAATGGCACAGCAGAGTCCCTCTGGCAGGGGGCTCTGGGCCTCGGAGCTTCCTCACCTGCCAGCCTTGCTCGGGTGTCCCCACAAGGGAATTCCCGGGCAGGGAGGTGACGCTGGTGCCAGGGCTGGCCCCCAGCTCTGCAGGGAGGGGTGCACAGCTGATTGCTGGGGTGCTCTGAGCTGGGTAATGGCTCGGAGCTGCTTCAATCCCCTCGGTGCTGTGCCTGTCACTATTCCTGCCGCCTGCTTCACTCCCCTGCTCGCTCTGGAGCAGCCACAGCTCTGCCCTGGCCCCGGGCTGCGGTGTCACCGCTCCTGAGGAGCACATCTACAGAGCAGCAGCCCTGGACAAAGGAGCCCAAAGCACCCCGGAGTGCCGGGGGGAGCTGGGGGGCAGCAGAGCCTCAGCGCTGGGGCAGCACCACGGAGCCAGTGCCAGTGACACAGTGCCAGTGCCGCAGTGCCAGTGACGGTGACACAGTGCCAGTGACACAGTGCCAGTGACACAGTGCCAGTGACACAGTGCCAGTGACGGTGACACAGTGCCAGTGACACAGTGCCAGTGACACAGTGCCAGTGCCGCAGTGCCAGTGACACAGTGCCAGTGACGGTGACACAGTGCCAGTGACACAGTGCCAGTGCCGCAGTGCCAGTGACGGTGACACAGTGCCAGTGACGCAGTGCCAGTGCCGCAGTGCCAGTGACAGTGACGCAGTGCCAGTGCCGCAGTGCCAGTGAAGCAGTGATGCAGTGCAATTGACGCAGCGCCAGTGATGCAGTGCCCCAGTGCCCCAGTGCCAGCGATGCAGTGCCAGCGATGCAGTGCCAGTGACCCAGTGCTGCAGTGCCAGTGATGCAGTGCCAGTGCCAGTGACACAGTGCCAATGCCAGAGACCCAGTGCCAGTGACCCAGTGACCCAGTGCCAGTGACGCAGTGCCAGTCAATGCCAGTGCCAGTGACACAGTGCCAGTGCCAGCACAGGGGACACTCGCAGCCTGTGGCTCTCGGTGCAGCCCCGAGGGTGAGCTGTGGGAAGGCTGCTGTGTGGCAGGTGGCATAAACCCAGCCATGACACCTTCCTGGGAGCAGGCTCAGTGACACCAGGGGTGCTGCCAGCTCTCCCTGTGCTGGGGGATCTGCCTGAGCCCTGGGGAGCAGCCCGGGGGCAGGCAGGGGGAGTGTGGCTGCCCCTTTGCTTTTCAGCTTCTCCCTCTCTGCTCACAGTTAAAGGCACAATGTTCTGTCGTGTCTTGCCTGGCAGCGTGGCAGGAGCCTGTGCCAGGCAGAGAGGGGAGGGAGACTGAAGGATTTCCTCTGCACATTCACTCGATGTAAAATTTGCTCTGTGTTCACCAGATTGTTTTGCTTTTGCCCTTGAAAATATTTCTTGTGCAGAAAACTCTCACCCACCCCTGTCCACCTGGCCTGAAGCTCCTCGAGCGTGGTCCAATGTCTGCCTGTTCTCTGAATGGCCCCAGCTCTGCTCCAGGAGCTGGGAACCCGAGGGCAGCACCCCATGGAGCACACACAACAATGAGACAAACCAAGGAGGATGGTTTTCTGCAAGACAAGCCAGCATAAAAGGCATTTATTCTTTCTTTATAGTTCATTACAGATGAAACGAGATTTTTCTGCTCAGAATTCAAATGCTTGGGATCCTTTCTGAAAGTGCTGTGAGCTCTTCCATCTAATTTTGGAAGAGATGTATTCACATTGCTCCTGATGCACTTTGTTGTGTCCCGAAAGGCTGATGGCCTGCTGGCAGAAACGGCAGGAAAATGCAGATAAACCCAGAGAAATGGTGATTACAGCGAGGCAGTGCCCACCACAGACCCAGGCCAGGTGAGCAGAACCTGTCCTGTGGCTCCAAGCTGTGCTGGCACGTGCTGAGAGCCAGCCCAGCCCCGGGATGGAGATCCCCACTGCACCCCACTGCTCCTGCTCATCCCCAGGGGCCCTCGCAGGGAGTCCTGGCAGGGCTGTGCAGCCTCTCCCCCTGCAACTCTCCTCCACTATTTAGGGATGTTTTCACCAGGCCATCCTGTGTCCCCAGCTGTGGTGCAGAGTGTGACACTGCCCTGCCAGGGGACAGGAATTGCCTGATGCTGTCAGTGGGGTCGTTCTGGGGGTGGCTGTGTGTCCATCTGACATCTGCACTGTGCAGTGTCCTCCTGGTGCCTTGTGCTCCCTGCTCTGGGGCTCTGATCCCTGCTCTGGGGGTCTGATCCCTGCTCTGGGGCTCTGATCCCTGCTCTGGGGTTTGATCCCTACTCTGGGGCTCTGATCCCTGCTCTGGGGCTCTGATCCCTGCTCTGGGGTTTGATCCCTACTCTGGGGCTCTGATCCCTGCTCTGGGGCTCTGATCCCTGCTCTGGGGCTCTGATCCCTGCTCTGGGGCTCTGATCGCTGCTCTGGGGCTCTGATCCCTGCTCTGGGGCTCTGATCGCTGCTCTGGGGCTCTGATCGCTGCTCTGGGGCTCTGATCCCTGCTCTGGGGCTCTGATCCCTGCTCTGGGGTTTGATCCCTGCTCTGGGGCTCTGATCCCTGCTCTGGGGGTCTGATCCCTGCTCTGGGGCTCTGATCCCTGCTCTGGGGCTCTGATCCCTGCTCTGGGGGTCTGATCCCCCATGCTCACTGCTCTGGGGTTCTGCCTTAATGCCTTTGCACAATATATATCCATTTATTAGTCCTGTGTTAAGCATTTTAATGAATCCAGGCCTTTGGGGAGAATTAACAGTGAATTAACGCTGCATCAGAAAAATTAAAGGAATAGTCAAGCAAATTTCTTTTTATTGACTTTTAGTGAGCCATTTAATCCAAACATCTCGTTAACTGCAGTATAACGATACACTGTAATGGGTTCTGCAGTAAGAACAATTAGCTTTGCAATTAGCAGAAGAGTGAGCGCTCTGCACCCGCCTGCACTGGCAGGAACATCCCGTGGAGAGCAGGCAGAGCCCTTCCATGGGCAGAGCAAAACCATTTGACTTTAAACCCCAATAGTATTGCTGCTGTTGACCAATGACCAAGGCATGGGGGAAGGTTGGCTGCTCAGGATCCTCTTCTTCCTCGCCTGTCACTGGCACTGATCCCTGGCCTTTCAGGGTGACCCTGAGAGCCCTGCAGTCACCGTCCTGCCAGTGCCCACGGCACCCCGAGGTGGGAGCAGGGTGGGGTTGTGGGGCAGCCTGGGCATGGAGCAGGCAGTGCTGGAGCCCTGCCTGCCCCGGGGATGCTCCTGGGGAGCTCCTGGCCGGGCAGGCTGCGTGGCCGAGGGCACACACAGATGTTTCTGCTCCAGGAATGTTCTCTGTCTAAGGCAGAGTGTCTCTGTGGCTGCCCTCAAGGCTGCTTCTGGGAGAATATCCCCCTGGGATTGTGCTGAGGTGTGGGATGCAGTGCCTCTCCACCACCCCAGGCCCGCTCTGTCTGGAGCTCCTCTTCCTTGGAAAACTCAAGACAACAAGGTTTGACATCTCAGGCTATTGAATAAATAATAACCATCAAAATGTCAGCATTTAGGTTTTATTTAAATCTGCTCACCAACAACACTAACTTAAACTTTATGGTGCACCATTACAGCCTCGGAGAGCGTTCCGCCTGCCGAGCAATATGTTCCATGGAAACTGATATCATCTGCTTGTTATCTGCAGCACTGCCTTGTAGTGGGGCTTTATTGATTTTCAGCACAATCACAGTAAAAAGCCTCTTCCCCCCCCCCCTCCCTCTGGTATCTTTTCATGATTCTGCAGGATTTGTTTCTGCCCATCTGTCATTTTTCACCCTCTCTTATCTTGGCTGGTTTCTAACGGTGAAAACCCACAAGTCACTGTTTATTTGCTGAGGCACATTAACAAACAGAGGCTGGAGTGGAGATGTGGAGAACTCCCCGGAGCTGCAGGGGCAGACAGACACACAGACACACACACAGACACACAGACACACACACAGACACACACACAGACACACACAGACACACAGACAGACACACAGACAGGCACACAGACAGACACACAGACACACAGACACACAGACACACAGACAGGCACACAGACACACACAGACACACAGACACACACAGACACACAGACAGGCACACAGACAGGCACACAGACACACAGACACACACACACAGACAGGCACACAGGTGATCCCTGGAGCAGGAGCTCACAGATGCTGGCCATGCCCTGCCCACGCAGGTGTTACGTGCTGGGGGACACCCCAGTGAGGAGGAGTGTGGGAAGGAGGAATCTGCTGGCACGGGTCTGTCTCTGCTCTCTGCCTCAGACACGTGTCCCAGGACAAGGCACAGCTCTCCCAGCGACCAGGGAAGGGTCCCAGTTCTCTCAGGGAGAAACGGGGACTCAGGGGAGCTGTGAGGCACACAGAGCTGTCCTGGGGGTCAGGGGGGCTGTGAGGCACACAGGGATGTCCCACGGAGCTGTCCCGGGGGTCAGGGGGGCTGTGAGGGACACAGAGCTGTCCCGGGGGTCAGGGGGGCTGTGAGGCACACAGGGATGTCCCACAGAGCTGTCCCAGGGGTCAGGGGGGCTGTGAGGCACACAGGGATGTCCCACAGAGCTGTCCCGGGGGTCAGGGGGGCTGTGAGGGACACAGGGATGTCCCACAGAGCTGTCCTGGGGGTCAGGGGGGCTGTGAGGCACACAGGGATGTCGCAGCAGTGGCTCTGATTTGGCCACCGATGATGTGTGAAGCCCTCCCTCCCTCGGGGTGAATGTCCCTGTGCTCACACCCTGCCCAGGGAGCTGCTGCCCTGTCCTCACTCCATCTCCAGCAATAAAGTCAATTTGCTATAACAATTGAGACTGTTCCCTTTGATGAATTCCTGTTTGCCTTTAATTTGTTACAAGATGATGAGACTTGGAGGAAATGTTCAGCTGTCAGGAAAGTGCACTCTCAGACACTTAAATTTGTGAACTTTGATATCATCAACTGAATCATTTTCCAGGGACTCTCTTCTCACTCCCAGCATTGTCAGTGCTGGGTTTTCAGCCTTGCTCACATTTTCCATGGCACCAGGCTGGATATTTTACCTTAGGAAGCCTACCTGTGCCTGGGTGAGATTTAGATGCTTTGAAATGTCACTTGCCATATGTTGCCATGATTATTATGAATTACATTCAGATGAAGAGATGGCTCTGTAGTGCCAGACCTTTGCACTTCACAGGATGCCAAAGAGCCCCTCATGAAATGCCAGCAATAAACAAACCCCATCTCTGCCCAGCCAGGCTCTTGCTTCATTTTAAGCTTGTGAGGCCTTGGACGTGCAGGGGCTGTGGCAGGGCTCAGCAGGGACATTCACCCCTAGTGGCAGCAGGGTCCCAGCCTGGGGCTGGAAATGCCAGCAGAGCCACCCTCAGCCCAGGGCAGGGCTGTGGGGCAACGCTGCTCAAGAAAGGGATGCTGGAGGTCAGTGCCAGACACAAAAATGAGATGGTTTTCCTGCTCTTCCCTCACAGTTTTGCTGCAGCTTCCCTTTAAAGCAGGCAGGGATACAAATGGGGGAAAAAAAAAAAATCTCTTTGCATTTCTGAGAGTTATGAAATAATCAGGTGACATTTCCCTTCATCACTACTAATCACAAGAACAAGCTCTCACAAGGAATTAGTTTGCACTAAACCTTCTGTAAATCTTCGAAGCTGCAGATGAGAGATTGCAGAACTGGAGATTATGACTTTTAAGTTTAATTCATTACCTCAAATTAGCATCAAACTGCACAGCCCTGTGAGCAGAGCCCGGCACAGCCCCTGCCCTGAGCTGCACAATCCCAGCCTGGGTGAGGCAGAGCAGACTCGAGGGCAGGGCTGGAGAGGAGCAGTTCTTGTTGCTCGTGTTCCAAAGAGGGTCTCCTCCTGCTGGGAAAGATCACTGCATTGTTAGGCAGAAGGGATTTCAGCTCTGGTTTTCTTTGGCTGTGCCAGGAGCCTGGGCAGGGGAGCTGTGCCCCAGAGCAGCCTGAGGCAGAGGTGAGGGAGGAGGAATCCCTGAGGGTTCTGGTTGGGTGAGCTCCCATCTCCCTGGCAGGGACAGGAAAGGGGCAGCAGGCTCTGCGGGGTGTTGGTGATATTTGTACCTGTCAAAAGAAATAAAAAGTCTGAGGACAGGAGATGAGGGAGCTGCTGTGGGGATGGTGGCTCTGCTCCCCTGCTCCTGGGGGAAAATGTAGGGATAAATCCTTACCGCTCCAAGAGCAGTGGAAATTTCAGAAATCGCTTTTGAAACTGATGAGTATGAAATTTCAATAAATCACTGAGGGGTGCTGGAAGGACCCGGGCAGTGGGAAACCCAAAGCTGAGATCGCCATGGCCCTTCCCAAGGGGGAGAGAGGAGCATGCAGAGGACAGGTGTGGCTCCAGCATCCTGGGAAGGCGCCGCAGAGTGCCCCTGTCCCCTCCCTGTGCCGGGAGCCGTCTGTGGAGGCGGCGCACTGCTCAGCGCAGGATCCGGGCTCCTTTACACCTGCACAATAGAGGGAAATGGCTCCGCTGCTGGGATCAATCCTTCAATCCAACGCCTCGCACTCCATTGTAACTGTATCTCATGACCTGCTCGAGGATTTTCAGGTTTTTCACTTGATGGAACAAGAGCCCTGGAGAGAAGGACGTGAGGATAAAGAGCTCTCTGCTTTCCATTCAATGCAGAATGACCTGGGCAGGAAAGGAAAACTCACGAGCTACGAGGATGCTCTGCTTGTGTCTGTGCTGCACTCGTGGTGCCCCGTTGTGGCTTTGGGGGCTTTGAGAGCCGGGCTCACCGCCCACCTGAGAATCTTCTGCCTCTCCTGGGCTGCTCCTGCCAGCCCGCGGCTGCTCAGCCTCAGGGGGAGGGGAGCAGGGCCCAGCCAGAGCACCCCAGCCAGCCCGAAGGGGATCAGGCCGTGGCAGAGGGGCTCCGAGAGGCTGCAGGGGGCTGCCCAGGGACCCTGCTCCCTGCGGCCGCAGCGCTGCTCCCTCCCGAGGGGTCACCCAGCCCGCAGCAGAGGCCGCAGGGGGGATGGCCCGGCCCCTCCTCTGTGCCTGCAACCCGGCGATGCTCCAGTGAGCCAGAAACCGAACTGCAAAACCCATTAGCCGCGGCAGCAGCAGCAGCGCGGGCAGCCCCTGCTCGCAGGCGGGCAGAGCTGTCCGCCGGGCTGGCACACCGACGGCTGGCACCCCGCTGCTCCTCGGCAGGGTGTTTGGGGTTTGGCACCCCGCTGCTCCTCACAGCCCTGCTCTCACCCATTTTTCATCCCCCTGGCGGGGCTGGGCTGCAGCGGCAGCGCCGTGTCCGGGCCTGCGGTGCCTTTCCCTCGGCCTTTGGAGCAGACCGGCGTGGGGACTGCGGGACCGGCAGCCCGGGCTCCGGGGCCGTGTCCGGGGCAGTGAGTGACCGGCAGCCCGGGCTCCGGGGCCGTGTCCGGGGCAGTGAGTGACCGGCAGCCCGGGCTCCGGGGCCGTGTCCTGCGGGACCAAGGGCCGGTCCCCAGGTGCCGCCTCCCCCCGGAGCAGCGGGCCCGGGCCCCGGTGAGCCCCGGGGCGGTGCCAGGCGGGCAGCAGGGGCTCGGCACGGGAGTGCCCCATGCCCCGCACCTGCCTGCACGCCTCCCCGCGGCAGCAGCGCCCTAACCGCCCGCTAATTGTGCCTTTTAATTAGATGACAAATATTCATCTGTCAGTAATGACTCTGCTCGTGCTGCATTTAGCTCCTCGGCTGCAGTGACGCAGCTCCCACCCGTTCGCTCGCTCCTAATGAACAACCACTTAGAATTTTAAAAAGTGGAGAATATCTTTCTGAGTTAATTAGCTTGAAATTAGCTTAATCACAGCTCATTTAAACTTATCTAAACAACAGCATGAGGAACTCTAGGAAAACTTGGGCTCAGCCTTACTCAGCTTTCCACCCGGTGAGCCCGGCCGGCTGGGGGTTTTACTCCTTTGTATCGGACTGATTTGAATATTAATTGTGTGTGACCTGTTGCATTCAGCTCATGCAGATCCAGCCCACGAGCACTTTATTTACCTGCTCTGCCTCCTGCAATAGCTGTCAGGAGTAATGAATAAAGCCTGAATTGATCCTGAACAGAGAAACGTCATGCTGGAACAAGTTTATTATTTCATGCGCTTTTCAGGGTTCCTGAACACGATGTTAAGATCTGATCAATTGAACATCTGGGTTTCCTGGAGGCTGAGGCAGGAACATGCAATATTTACATCAATATTCTGAGATCAAAGAAGGCTGCGAGTCTTCAAAAAAAAAAAAAAAAACTCCACGCAGAGGGATAAATTGGAGTGCAGGAAGGCACAGCTGAAATGCAGGTCAGGCCCTGCCCTGTGCAGACAGATCTGACACAGAAGGACACGGGGAGCTCCCTCAGTGCCATCGGGAACTGCTGGGACATGGGGACCATCAGGAGGGAGGGATCCACCAGATCCTGGGATCCACCCGGCCCAGGGCAGAGTGACAGCGCTCAGCAGTTTGCTCTCGGGTGCTCCCACCCAAACTGCCATGTTTTAACCTGCTCTTAGCTCCAACTTCAAAGAGGAGGCAGGCCTTTAATGCTGAATTTCAGTTTCCAGAGCAGGTTCCCCAGCACTTTCCCCCCAGGAGCAGCTGGGGGCTGCCTGGTAGCAGGAGATGCTGAGGGCAGTGCCAGCCCTGCTGCTCCGGCAAACACAGACAGTGGAGAAGGGTGGAGGCAGAAACCCTCCGAGATCTCATTAGTGGGAAGCATCCTCCAACTGCTGCCATATGTTGGGGATGTCAAACCCAGCCTGCTCGGGGTTCAACCACAGCACAGAGCCATGGCCTGGGCACAGGAGGGAGCATGGGCAGCCTGGGCTGATGCAGTTGCCTCTGACCAGAGAGGTCTGGGCTGCAGGTTGTTCCTGAGCTGTGTCACAGCCCCCTGCCCATCTCCTCGCTGCAGAATCGCCCAGCCATCCCCACTGCAGAGCAGCTGCTGATGGAACCAGAGCTGGAACGTGGGAGGCCCCAGTTTCTGTTCGTTACACCAGGCTGAGGCTTGTTCTGCTGAGGAGGAGGAGCAGCTCACCCCAACACATCCTGCTGAGGATGAGGAGCAGTTAACCCCAACACACCCTGCTGAGCATGAAGAGCAGTTGACCCCAATACACCCTGCTGAGGATGAGGAGCAGTTAACCCCAATACACCCTGCTGAGGATGAGGAGCAGCTCAACCTGGCATGTTCTGCTGAGGATGAGGAGCAGCTCAGCCTGGCATGTTCTGCTGAGGATGAGGAGCAGCTCAGCCTGGCCTGGCATGTTCTGCTGAGGATGAGGAGCAGCTCAGCCTGGCATGTTCTGCTGAGGATGAGGAGCAGCTCAGCCTGGTGTGTTCTGCTGAAGATGAAGAGCAGCTCAGCCTGGTGTGTTCTGCTGGGGATGACTGACAACTCACCCAGGTACCTCTCTAATTGCAGGTTTGCTGCATGAGCAGATTCTTTTCACTGTGTCAGTATTTCCCAGAAGGAGCTCCCTTCAGGGACACTCTTATTTCCTGTGTCATGGAAAATGTGAGTAGTGTTGGGGCCTGTTTCCCCGCTCTGGTGTTTGTGCCACTCTCATGAGCTGTGTGAGGCAGCGCTGTGCTGCACCACGACTGGAGCAACTCCTGTGTTTTTAAATCAGACACAATATCAAAATACTTCAGGGCAGAGAAAAAAACACCCTCTGCCCACTGCAGAGATACCTGGTCCCTCTGGCTTAGTCATTTACTCTGCAGTTAGCAACAAGGTGAATTTTAATTCCAGACCATTTTTTTCAGTCCTGCTGCTCCTTGTGTGTGTTGTGTCTCATAACAATGTGAGCCATATGGTGCCTCCAGCGCTGGGACTGCAGCCATGGGGTAACAGATGCAAAATGGCCCAAGATAATAGATGGGAAAGTTTGTCTTCTCACTTTTGAGGAGTTTGAAGAGCTACCAAAAACAGTGACATGAAATATTCAGCAAATTAAACACGGCTGGAGTATATAAAGTCCAGCCTAGCTGGAAATCAGTTCTTCTGGGGACCCTTTCTGGGACGCTTTGGTGGCACAGCTCCAGAACCATGTCTGCAGGACGAGCTGCCTGAGAGCTGCTAAAGCATCTCCTTCACCAATCCTTTTAGGAACTACCCAAAAAATGTCCAGGGACATTTGCAGAGCCTGGAGCAGGGAGATGGGACCCTGAGGTCCTTCCCTTGCCTGGTTTGAAACCCCCAGACTCTTTTCCCACTCAGCTGCTGCCTTGCCTACACCACACAGCTGAGCTCTGCAGAGTCCTGCCTTACCCAGACAGGCAGGTCCCATTGTCCAAGAATTTCCAAACTCATTGGCACAAAATAATTGAAGCAAAATGAAAATCAGATTCTCAGGGACAGCTTTAACAGCTCCTGCAAAGAGCAGAACTGGTAGAGGACAAGTCAAAGCAGTTCCCAGCCCATGTCAACGCTTTGCTGCCAGCTCTTCCCAGCCCCTCAGCTGCTGTGGCACAGGGAAGGAGGGGCTGGAAGGCAGGGGTGTAGTGAGCAGCGAGGAAACTCCTGAGGATGCTGTGTTTGGGTTCACTGCTCCCAGTGCACGGTGCTGAGGAGCTGCTATTGCTCATTAGAAAGGCATTAAAACACCACTTACAAACGACTGCCGAGTTCCACAAACGCCACCGCCCCATCAAACAGTTATTCACTTATTGATTTGCATTAAACAAGTAGATAAATACTTAATCTGAGTAGCAGCAGCACTCTCATCATAAAGTGAATTAGTGACTAAAATGTCTCTGCCTCATTAGCAGAGAGTGTGACTGCTCCCGGGTCTGCAGCCAGAGCTGTTCACGGCCCACATCCCCCCAGCTCCCCCGGGCTGCAAGACATGAAATGAATGGAAGAAAGATTTTTTAGAAATGGTAAATGACTGATAATCCCAGGTTTTGTCCCTTTACATTGTCGGTGGGAAGGAAAAAGGGCTGAGGGGAGAAAGGTGTTCTAAAAGTTTATTTAGCTCTTATAATTCTTCTTTTTATTCTGTTAATAAAGTTTCCTTTATACCCTTTTAAGTTTTGAGCCTGTTTTGCCCCTAAAGCATTTTCTCCTAATCCTCATCTCAACCCCATGAGCTTTATTTTAACTGTTTTCCCCCCTCCTCTGCTCCAATTACAGCAGAGGAATATGAGCAGATGATTTTTGTGGGTGCCCTGGCGTTTGGGCAGCCCCAGCCCGCTGCACAGAGCCACAGCCTGCTTCGTCCAGAGGATCCGCGGCAGCAGGAGCAGCCTGGGGGACACAGCCTGCACAGTGTCGGTGGGACCGAGGCACCTCCCGTGCTGCCTGCCCCGGCCCTGCGGCAGAAAGGAGCTGCCAAGAGGTGCGCACGGAGCAGCCGGAATGCGATCCGCGTTCCTGCAGCTCCTCCTGCAGCTCCCCCTGCAGCTCCTCCTGCAGCTCCTCCTGCAGCTCCCCCTGCAGCTCCCCCTGCAGCTCCTCCTGCAGCTCCCCCTGCAGCTCCGGCTGTCCGGGGACTGTGCTGGGGCACAGGGGCCGTCCCGGTCCCCCGGTGGCTCTGCAGGGGGTGCCCTGAGCTGCTCCCGTGTCCCTTCTCCCCGCGGGTCACATCCCTCGGTGGCTCTGGGCTTGGCTCCGGGTGGTATCAGGACTGGCAGAAAGGCCACAGATGGAGGCAGGAGAACTGTAAATAGTTTTAAAAGGTAATTAAGACTTTGGACAACTTTCTTATTAGAGGTGGAAACTGATATTGATAACCTTCTCCCTGAGCTATTCTCCTGTGGAAGGATTTGCTGCAGGAAATCAACTGAGCAACATATTAAAAAAAAATCCATTCTCATCATCCCTTTTCACATCCCATCTTGCTTCCCAGGCGCCTCCTCTGCTGCTGTCACCCATCAACAAACCAACAGTTTGGCTCTAATTGGGAAGGACACCCTCTGGGGCTGGGAGCTGCAGGCCCTGCGAGGTGGATGGGAGGGATGGGGTGTTCTCCACGCTGACACCGTGTCCCGGCACGGGGCGGGAACAGTCGGGGCTGATTTACCTCCGATTAGAGCTGGCAGTAAATGGGAAGGCATGAATCATCCTGACAGAGGCTCCGGGGATGGATCACCTGCTCTGGCAGCTTGCTGCTCTCTTTCCACAGCCACGCTTTTCTCCTTGCACTGAAGTTTCCTTTCCCAGACACAGAAGCTTCCTGCTCCATGCCCCAGGAGCCCTGGGCCACTCTCCAGGTGCTCCCATGGCCACGCTGGGCCAGGGGCTGCCGGAGCCACTGGGTGATTCCTGCTGGTTGGAAGTGGGGTCCCCCTCCAGAGCCAGGCCCTGTCCTTTCCCCTGGCACCTCCAGGCTGTCAGCCACGAGCAGCATTGGGCTGAAGCAGTGCCACATTAGCTCTGTCTCCTGCCTAAGTGGGTGCAAAGTGCACCAGCTGCTTCTGCCCAGGCTGTACGGGTGTTCAGCATCTCCATTCCCACCCCCTTCTTCCCCCCGAGAATTGCATCTTCTTTTAAAGCTCGCAGCTGAGCAGCCAGGGCTGGGTGGCTGCTGCCCCTCATTGGCAGGTGCCTCCTGCCTTCTCCATCATTCCGTGTGGGAAGCAGGGCTGGGAGCACAGGGAATGATGCTGCTCCACACTCACAGGCAGGACGCTCCCACTCTGATCGCTGGGGCTCCAGCAAAGAGCAGCACCCCAAAGGGAAATCTCGACTCTTTTGCATGATGAGACAGGACTCAGCCTTGCTCTGGTCCAGCAGGACTAAATTCCCAGTTAAATATGGTCCTGACACCTTCTCACCTTAAAGAATTCAGCAGCTCACACCACAAATTACCGGCTAAACAGGCAAATAAGCCCCGGGCCCGCTTTGCAGTGATTGCGGCAATCAGAGCCCGGCTCAGGCTGGCTCCCAGGGACTGTAAATCCTGAGCTCTGCAGGCACAGCCCGGCTGATGGCTGAGAGCAAGTGATTAGCCTTAATTCCACTCTTCCTCTCTTTTCAGGTGGTTCATCTGGAGCCCCCACGGTGTTCCCTGATCAGCGGGGCCAGCGCGGGGGCAGGGCCTGCCCCTGCTCCTGCCCAGACCCCTCCAGCCTCCCCTTCCTGGTTTCCTTCTTGTCTCCAGCTTAACTCCTCCTGGAAGAGATTTCTTCCTTGGTGGGAGGGGATTTGGAAGCAGAGGAAATCATGGGATGGAAGCAGCCCTCCCCTGAAGGGCCCTGCAGCCCTGCACCCCACACAGGCTGCTGCCCTGGGGCAGGCACGTTCTGGGAGCCGGCTTCTCCTGCCGCTCACAGCATCCGAGCCTGCCTCGGGACAGCCCCGGCTCTCCCCAAAGGCTGCTGTTCCCCAAAGCTGCTGTTCCCCAAAGCTGCTGTTCCCCAAAGCTGCTGTTCCCAAAGGCTGCTGTTCCCCAAAGCTGCTGTTCCCCAAAGCTGCTGTTCCCCAAAGCTGCTGTTCCCAAAAGCTGCTGTTCCCCAAAGCTGCTGTTCCCCAAAGCTGCTGTTCCCCAAAGCTGCTGTTCCCAAAGGCTGCTGTTCCCCAAAGCTGCTGCTCCCAGTGTTTCCACCTGGCCTGTGGGACTCTGGAGCCCGTGTGAGGAACAGGAGTTAAGAGGCAGGTTGTCTGCATTTATTTTTAAGAGGTGGTGGATTTTTGATCACAGCCCTGCTTCCGCCCTCCTCTCCATCCCCTCCTCCAGCTTTCTTTGAACAAATCATTCCATTTGCAGAGTCCTGTTGTTTAATTTTGCCAGTTGCTGAGTCTCAACCTCCCGTTAATTGGTTTTGCCCGTCTTTGTGCATTCCGTTAAATGAGAAAATGCCACACATAAAATTTTAATTTTGAAAGCCGCCTTGTTTGTTTTATATTGAAATTACCCACGCCACGCAGAAACAGACGCTTTCTCATTTCATTAAAAACTCTTTGTGATGATAAAAAGCAGCAGAAACGAGATAAAAAGTGGTGTTTCCTTAAAGGCACATGAAAGTGAGAGAGATAAATCCCATGTATTGTAGGGATCAAATCCAGCGCAAGGCTGCGAAGTGGCGATACCAGCAAGGAGGCTGTGCCAGCAGCAGCGCAGCAACAGCTCCTCTCCCAGGACGCTGCAGGCTCTGCCCGGCCAGGCCTCGGTAACCCGGCACTGCTTCTGTCCCTCTGTCACCTGCCAGTGCTTCTGTCCCCTCTGTCACCTGCCAGTGCTTCTGTCCCTCTGTCACCTGCCAGTGCTTCTGTCCCTCTGTCACCTGACACTGCTTCTGTCCCTCTGTCACCCAGCACTGCTTCTGTCCCTCTGTCACCCAGCACTGCTTCTGTCCCTCTGTCACCCAGCACTGTTTGCCTCTGGGTATCTGCGCTGAGGCACGCAGGAGCTGCCCTCCAGCTGTGTGCACCCTGTGTGTCCCCTGTGCCCCCCATGTCCCCTGTGTCCCCCGTGTCCCCTGTGCCCCCCGTGCCCCCCGTGCCCCCTGTGTCCCCCGTGTCCCCCGTGCCCCCTGTGTCCCCCGTGTCCCCTGTGCCCCCCGTGTCCCCCGTGTCCCCAGCAGTGCTGCACGGTGAAGCCCCAGTGCCGAGAGCAGCGGGGCAGAGGCTCTTTGCTGCCTGGCAGGCGGGCGTGGGGCAGAGGGAGCAGCTGCTCCCTGCCCAGCCTGGCCTGGCACACTCAGGGGATTCACCCAGCTCCTCACAGGGATCCTCAGAGGAACCAAAGCCCTCCACAGCCTCAAACCCCTCCAACAGCTGCTGGTCATGGCAAAGCAAGCGTGTTGTCACCACTCTGCTGTGCCTGGCTCTGGAGCAGAGCTGACCCCTGAGCACAAAGGGAGCTGGGGCCAGCGGAAGCTCCTGTGCACAGGGAGATGTTCACTGATCCCTTGGGTGCTTTATTCTGCCCAAAGGGATCAGTAAATCAATTAAAAAAAAAAAAAACAAAACAAAACAAAACAAAAAACAAAAAAAAAAAA
>VZUI01011364.1:0-21592 GCA_013401135.1 Cettia cetti | reverse complement strand
AACAAGACAAAACAAAAAAAAAAAGGAAAAGAAAAAGGAAAAAAAAAAAAAAAAGAAAGAAGAGAGGAAACACACTTCTCAAATGAGGGCCATGCAGAAGCTCTAAGTTAGAGAGGGGCTCAGCATCATGGCAGCTACAGGGGGATCGAGAGATCAAGAAACACAGAAGCCAGGGCTGAGCACTGTTACAGGAGCCACAGCCTACCTTTGACCTCAGCTTTGTGTTTCCAAAAACAAACATGCAGGCAGCATGGTTCAAGTCATCCCAATCCTGCACACAGCTGTATCACAAGAACCACTAACTGGCTTTGTTAACTGCTGCCAGTTAGGAACTGCAGGTCTGGTCCTGAATGCAGCCTGAGGGCATAGATCACCCTCATCCATTAGAAGGAGAGAGTTACTCACAGGGCAGCAGTGAAAACAGAAGGCTGTGGTCAAGCAAGAGATGCTCAGGTTATGATGAGTCAGCAGCAGAGCAGACATTTACTGCTGGGCCTGGGATGAGGGGCCTGGCCACAGGAGCAGGAAAACAGGGCCAGCAACATGGGACTGGCACAGAGGAACCACCTCACACAGGTCTGACACTACCATATGGGGGCTTGGCATTGAGAAATGCTTGCTGCAAGGAACACTGTGCTCCACACAGAGATGGGACATCATGAAAAGGGCTATGAGGGGACATGCTATGTCCCCTATGAGGGCTATGAGGGGCAGGGAGGCAAGGCTGGTACAGGCAGGTGCCCCAGGAGAGGAGCTGTGGATTGCCTGGGGGCTCCGGGACATGCAGAGATGTCAGATGACAGAGGTGATGGCAGAGTTCAGAGCAGGCACTATTAGTGCGAGTAGTGCAGATGGGTTAGGGAAGTGGGTGGTTAGGTCAGCAGAGAGGCTGGGAGAGGGCTTTCCCTGCACTCCTCTCCTGGCTCTGCAAGAGGCTGTCCCTGGCTACAGAAGATGCCTACAAAGGGCTGGAAGACCAAAACCAGAACAAAACACCCAAAAGCTGTAGGAGCACCACTGGCAGGCATGAATGGCTACTCTGCCAGGCCACAGGCACCCCAACAGCCCTGGCACCCACAGCCATGGGGCTGGCCAGACCCCAAGGGACGCTGATGCCACATCACGGTGGCATAGAGCAGCTGGTGGGACCTTGGCACAGGCTGCACAGGGACGATGGCCTCAGGCAGCACGCAACAACAAGGCCATGCCACACTGCCTGCAAGGCTGTGGGATAGCCAGCAACCAGCAGCTGGTACAAACGTGCCACGCACGCAGCGTCATAGGTGCCTTCAGGCAGTAACCACACCACAAGCAACATCAGGGGAAGGGGGCCGGGACCCCGCTAAAGCCACCAAGTTAAACACCTGCAGTGGTTTCCCAGCCACCTCCAGCAAGCTGAACTGTACAGCAACAGCTGCCATCACACATGAAGGTGCAGCAGAATGAGGTGACTTGCTGCAAGACGCAGTTCCCTAGCAAGGGCAGGTAATGGGAAGTGCCAAGGGCTCTACTTTGGCACTGCCCACTACAGGCAGCAGCCATCCAGAAAGCCTCACACCACAGTCTCCCTGCCAGAGCAACAGGCAGCAGCCGAAATGCTTCCTGAGCGTTGGCCGTGCTCTCCTCCAGCAGGGCTGTTTAACCAACCCCAGACAGACAGACAGATCCCCCCACAACACAAACCACAGGGTCTGCTCCCCAAAGCCTCTGCAGAGCCCAGGGTCTGGAGAACATGTCTGCAGGGGAATGCTGCAACATGAGGCATTGGAGCACTGGCTGTGAGAGCCAGGGAGGGTATGGCACAGCTGGTGGCAATGGAAACCTGTGACTGGGCTCACCTTGTCCCGCTCCTTGCGGATGCTGGCGTCCAAGCTGGAGAGCTTCTCCTGCAGCTGCTGCACTGCTTCCTGCTCCTGCCGCAGCCGGACCACCTCTGATTCCCGCTCACCCTGCAGCAGCGCCCGCTCCATCTCTGCCTGGACAAGCAAAGCAATGTCAGGATTGCTGCTCCAGCTGGATCTAGCTCATACCCTTAGGATTCAGTGCTGACTGGTGAGGGCAGCAAGCAGCAGTGTCCCCTGACCCCCTCACCTCTCGTGATGTCTCCTGCAGCTGCTGCTCCAGCTCCTTGATACGGCCCTTCAGCTGGTCCAGGCGTCCGAGGACACTGGCACGCTCCTCCTCCAGCCGCTGAGCCTCCTTAGCTCGGGGTCCTGTCATCTTCTCGTGCTGTGGAGAGGGCTGATTGGCACGGCACAGTGCAGCATGGCATGGTAACAGAACAGCACAGCTGTCCCCTTACCTCGTGGTGGGTACTCTCAGTGCTGCTGCACTCCTCCTTCAGGTTTTCCTCATCTGACCTCTCCAGGCTCTCCTTCTGCTGCAGCTCTTCAACAGCACTGCCCAGAGCCATGGCACCCTTGGGCACCCACTGGCCAGCATCTGTGTCACCAGCCAGGTGCCTGTGCACATCACCTGGCTCAGTGCCATCTGTCTTGGTGTACTCAGCACAGAGGTTCAGGATAGTCTCCAGGCGCTGCCGCTCCTGTCAGGAAGAACAGTCCCCATGCAGCACATGCTGTGGCAGCAGCAGACAGAACCCTGTGCCAATGGTGGCCACCAGAATACAGGCCCACACGCTGGGATGCAACATTACAAAGTGCAATGCAGCCAGCTCGACCCTACACCAGAGCCGGGCACACAATGTGCTGGGAGCTTGAGACAGACTAATTACAGGCAGCAGTGGCGGCTGCCGAGCGTCTCCGCTATTTCCAGGCAGTGACTCAGGCTGCCTGCGCCAGGCGTGAGTCAGGGCTGAGCAAACACGGCCCTGGCGGCTTGGCCTGCAGGACTGGCAGAGACATGGCAAACCTCATCCAGGCACATGCCAATTCCATAAAAACACCATCAGCTCTAAATATAGATGCAACATCCACAGAGCCATGGCACCACCACCAGCAGATGGGCCCTGGCAAGATGTGGAGAAGGCAGGGGCACCACTATTTGGCTGGAAGCCCTGGGGCCATGCCAGCCCCACCAGCTTCCATAGGCTGCTGTAACTTGGGGTCTTTGTATTCCTGGAGAGCTGCTGAGCATTGATGCCTTCTCCTGGCCATAATACCCCCGGATAAGCTGGTAGCTTGGCAGCTGTGACAAATCCTCAAGAGGCAAAGGCCAGGTTTCAAAGCAGTAAATGACAGGTATTTGCAAAGAGGATCCCACACTCAAATGTGTCCCTTCCTGGCCCCAAGGCTCACCAGGCGCTCCATCTCCTGCTCCCGAACCCGCTCCTGCCGCTGCCGCCGATGGTACTCCAGCAATTCGTCCTCGTTGTCACTGATCTCAGTGATGCTGTTCTTGCGCTCCCGTGACCCCACTGGCAGCCGTGGGTCCCCCAAAGGCTTCCTGGGGGTGCGGGGGCTCTGCCGGGGTGAGGGCACAGCTGGGGAGCCCAGCCCGTATGTTGGGCTCAAGCAAGTACTGAAACTGGGACGGCGTGTGGGGTTCTCCGCCAGCAGTGGGGGTGAGGGACCAGCACCTTTCGACTCCTCTGGGCCCTTGCGCCTGGCTCGGGGACTGCCAGGCACTTCCCTGCCCAGCCGGGGCTGTGGGGAGAGGGTGTCAGGGGCCACCCGGGGGCTGGCAGCCCGGCGTGACAAAGAGGGACTCAAGGGAGGCAGCTCCCGCATGCTCTCAATGTTCCTCCTGGCCACCCGTGGGCTCTCGGGGGGCTGCAACCGGGCCTCTGGGACTGCCCTGCTGGTGGGCTGCCAGCCAGGGGCCAGAGAGTCCCGTGGCTCCCGGAAGGGACTCGGGGGCCGCTCCTGCAGGGCCACCCGTGGCCGTGGCGCCACCCTGGGCGTCAACCGGGGGCTGCCCACCCGGTGGTCCCCGAGCCTCTCAGCTGCCCAAGGCTCACTAGAACCTCCACCAGGCAGAGTGGGTGGCTGGACAGTGTGGTTGTAGCTGGAGGAGCGAAGTGGGAGGGGGGGCGGCACGGCTGGGCCCTGCTCTTGGCTGCTGAGTGAGGGGCTGGTGTAGCTACTGCTGCTGGCTGGCGAGGAGAGGGGAGAGAAGTTCTCATAGCTGGAGCCCCCCGAGGCAGCCCCAGGGCTGGGTGGAGGGGACAGGAGGCAGTTCCCACCCCCATTCACCACAGGGGAGAGGGGGGATCGGCCATAGGCAGGCTGCTTCTGGATGCCAGGGGATGTCGACTCCTCCAGCACCAGCGAGTCCATGATGTCCTGCAGGTCCTTCTCGATGGAGCTGACAAGGGAGCTATGGCTGTGACACCCACGCTCTGACAGCTGGTGGCTACCATTCACCAGGGCCTCAGATTCTGAAGGGAAACAAAGGAGCAGGCATCAGTGTGGTGTTACTCCACCGCAGCCCCTGCCTGGGCTGGGTCCTACAGGGCAGCCTGGCATCATTCTTCCACACAGCCTTGCAGAGTCAGAGCTGGGATGCAGCCCCTCTTTGCTGCACCTCAAGCTGCCTGCACCCTGCTGCCACCCTTTCCCACCCCAGCTGGGGAGCTGGGACAGGGAGGAGGCTGGAATCCCGCTAGCCCCATCACCCAGGAGACAGAAACCTGAGAGGATGGCCCAGCTGCCCTCCCTGTGTTGAAGCTCCCTGCTCCACTCCCTGGAGAGCAGCTACCCGCACCACCCACTGGCACCCACCACTTGCCCCCTGCACACTCTGGCTTCCCAGCAAGGGGTCAGAGATGCAATAGCCAAAAGCTGCTGACCTGCAGCACCTCCGGACCCACCACCACGTTGCCCGCAGCCTCCCCACACTCCAGCCAGGGTGTCCCTGCCTGTGTTGCCCTGCCCGCTCTGCACAGCACCGATGTGCCTGTCACTCAGGGGACTAGCGAATTGCAGCAGGCACGGAGCCCAGCCAGGACAGCGTGCCACCCAGGCTGCGTCACCCCCTAGCACCCTGCAGCTCCCCCACAGCAGCTAGCACTGCCTTCATGCCTGGAAAGACGTGCTGCAGCCCTGTCAGTGTGATCCCACCCAGTCCCACGTGGGAGTCAGCATGCAGGGCCCTGCATGGTTGTTGCATGGTTGTATGATGCTCCTCGACCACAGCACCTCCCCATGTCCCTCCTCCCGTCCCCCAGCTGCAGGCGTGTTGCCTTCCCAACACACACGTGGCACAGGAAGGCAGCCAAGCTCCTCTCCCCGTGCCAGGGTGTGCTGGTTGGGACAGGGACAAGGGCTACCAGCCCAGGGATCAGTGCTGGAGATTTGGACATCCCCAGGAACTGGGCACAGTACTGGCACTTGGCCCATTGCCCTGCATACAGGCAGACACAGCAAGATAAGCTCATGAGATGAAGGACAGCAGCCAGAAGAACGGCCTTCACAGTCCCAGCACAGCTACCCCAGCACATAAACACCCGCTTTCAGGCAGTTGGGGGGGCTCCGACGGGCGATGGCTCTGCCATGGCCAGGCTGGGCAGAAGTGAAAGCCATGCCACAGTGAACCTCTTTGAGGTGATATTAATCATTAACAAATACCAGTGCAGCTGCCATACCATGCTGAGGTGATGGATGGCACACCGCAGACGGATGTGAGCCCACTCCTGAGTGCAACAGGACAGGGCTGGGAGAGCATTTGGCAGTGGTAAGGCTGATGGCATGGGTCAGGGAACACCTCAGCAACTTCCCTGCCCCACCTGGGACAAGGGGGGGTCACCTACTTGCTGGTAGCCCATAGAGAGCTGATGGGCTTCTGCCTCCCGCTGGGATCATGCTCTTAATCCACTTGGCCTCAGCAGGGTGGTTGAAGCGGAGGAAGGTGGCCTGGCCTAGGCAGATGGTGCACCCTTGGGAGAGAGGAGAGAGGGTTCAGCTGCTAGCTGGCAATATCAGTGGTGTCAGAGAGTGCAGGGAGGCAGTCGGGCATTGCTGGCCCTAAGATGTGCCCTCAGGAAGGGAGCAGGCTCCTGCTGTCAGCAGAGGCTTAGGGGGAGGCTGAAATCCAGGTCACTCTCTGGCAGCTGCTGGCAGTGCATCTCAGGCGCAGGCACAGCTGGGGTCCCCGCCGGGGACGGCGGGGGTGTTGGCGGTACTCCAGGGCTTGCGTGGCTGCCAGCTGCAGACAAGACAGCTCCTGTCCCTGCTTGCAAAGCGTCTCTTCTTGGCCCACAACAGCAGCCCTCTTGGGGCAAGGAAGGCACGTCAGGAAGGGGAGTGGGGCCACGGGCACTCGCTATCCCTTCACCTGCTGCCCATGATGCTGGGGAGGCGTGTGCTGGCAGCAGGGAGCATCAGGCGGCTAGAAGGCGGGTTGCTGCCGACACACCCCACTTTGAAGCCTGCCAGGGCTCTGGGGAGAGGCTTGCTCCGTAACAACAACCGCTGCTGAAAATCCCTTGCCGGAGGGGACGTATTTTTTGGAGCAGTCAGCCCAGCTCGCAGCAAAATGAGCGAGAAGCAGTACACACTAACTGCTATCGCCGTCGCGGGGGCCTGGTTCCCCTGTCTGAGCACCAGAGCGGGATGGAGTCCTGCTCACCCTGGCTCAACGAGGACATCCTGCCTGCCCGGTGGCAGTGCCGACGCCCAGCCTGACAACGGCTGTACCGGAGAGATGCTTCACACCCTGTGCCTTCCCCACGTGCCGGCACCAGTGGAGCCACAGGTCGCCCCGACAAAGCAAATAATCACCAAACTGCACCACGAGCGTCGGCCTGACAGCCACGCAGTTCATCCCGCTGTGGCCTTGCACAGATGCTGTCCTTGCTCTGCCTGCCCCCCGGGGACAGAAGGATGGGCGGCTCGGCTGACCCCTGCCCGCACCCCGCAGCCTACCATGGCCCTCGTTGCCTACTGTGGGACCTGCGGGACCCGGCAGGACTCCGCGAGCCGTCGCGCCCGAGCCTTCTCCCGCGGCCACGTGGCTCCCATTGTCCCCCGCGGGGACGCTCGCGGCAGCGCCCACGCGGGTGGGTCCCCCCTTCCCGGGAGGGACGGGGGCAGGCGCGGGGGGCCGCAGCGCCACCGCCTGCGGGGGACATTATGGCTCTGTGAGGAACGGGAGCGAACCCCCCCGCCCCGCGCGGACACGCGTGGTCCGCAGCACCGCACTCACCTCACCACCGCCGCTGCCGCTGCCGCCGCCGCCCGGGCAGCGCCGCACCGCCCCCGGGGAGTGGCGGGGGGCTGGGCCTCACCCGCCCCGCCCGAGGGTCCTCCCCGGGAAGCGAGACACGCGCTCCGGCGGGGCGGGGATGGCGTGGGAAGGGCCTGAGGCTTTGTCCACGCTCCCTGGGAGCGGCCATGAGGGGCCGGCCGGGTCCAAGCCCCGTAGCCACGCAGGCGGACCACCAGTGTCCCGGCACCCATCCGTCGGGAGAACACCCAAGGTGTTTTCCTCTGTCATCGCCCTTCCCAAAGTCGGCTCAGCATTTTCGCTGTTCTTCAAAGCTTGCCTGGGTCTCTCCCTTCCCACCTCACTTGATACACGCAGCAAAGCCAGCTCCCAGACTGTGCCAGTACCAGGCAGGTTCCCACCGCAGAGCACAGAGGCCAGGAGTGTGCCAGCTGGGATATGCAGTTACAGGGTGGCTCCTCAAACACCCCCATACTCAACAGCACAACTCCACAGGCAAAGGCTCTGGTGAACCACAGCCTGTTCCTACCTTGGGTGAGATGCATGGGCCGCTGGAGCGGCACGCCGTCTATGGCGCAGGCATTGCCACAGGGGTGAAGGGTGAGTGTCCCTCGCACGTTCTCGATGTAGCAGTGCTGAGGTGCCAGCCCGGGGCCCTGCAGGATGATGTCTGTCGCAGCCGTGCCAATGGTGGTCCTCCCTGCCAGCAGAGAGGGCGTTTCAGTGTCTCTGTCACCGACGTGCCCGTGGAGACCCCCTGGCACTCACCTTCCTCCAGGGGCAGAAGTGTGATGGCAGTGCTGAGCCGACCGCTGCCCAGGCTCACCAAATGCGGCTTCTCCGTCTGCACTTTCAGCCCCTTGCCCGTGTCAATCAGATCCAGGGGGCTGTTCTGTAGGAGGAGAGGGAGGGATGCTCACAGCTCCCGCAGCTGGAGCCCACGCCCCTGCACTGGCCACCTGGCTGAGCTGCTCCAAAATGGCCACACAGCCAGGGTCAATGCCCAGGCACGGCCACATGGCAGTAGGACTGTCCAGCAGCAAGATGCAGGAGAGGAGGGCTCTCCTGCCTGTGCTACCTATCCCGGGAAGCAGAGGCCAGCTGCTGCAGGAACTGGAGATCCGTGGGGCTTGGGCTGCATCTAAGAGGATCCGAGCTGCCAGCGGCTTAGCTCAATGGACTTTGCTGGGGATCCCATAATAGGATTGGCTGAGACTAAGGAGAAGCTGGAGGGCAGCACCAGTGCTGGTGGTAGGGCTGGCTGCAGAGGACTCCCAGCCTGATTCCCCTGTTCCCACAGAGCAGAGGTCATGTGATTACATGTGCTCACCTGGATGACAGTCTGGATTCTATGGGTTGGGCTGTGGGGGGTCCTGCCAGATGCCTCCATGGTGTCTTTTTGGAGACGTTGGATGGTATTGGACACGGGCTGCCAGAAGAAACAGAATGACAGTACAAGTGACCACACTAGGCATGGCCTTTATGTGTTTTTCCTGCATATCCCAGACAGCAGCCTGAGCACAAACCCTGCCCATTCCAAACTAGCATTTGCCACCAAGAGGATTAGCGTCCTGAGCTCCTGTCTTCATCATGTCAGCAGCTGCCTGAAGCCAGTGAGCATCCCTGCCTGCCAAGGCATGCATCCTACCTAGGCACACATCCCCATCCACCTGGGGAGACCCATGCCTGTGCCAGGCATCAGGACAAGACACAGTCCCCTAAGGAAAACTACACATAGGCTCAGTTTTGGGGTCATGGTGTTGGAAATGCATGCTTTACATGCCAAGAACTGTGGGCAGCCAGACCCCAATGGCTGTCAGTGGAAAAGCACACACCAAGCACAGGTTCTGGCTGTCCCCAGTGACACCTGCCTGCCATGCATGATATACCTGGGCACCCCTGTGCATGCCACCAGTGCCCAGCTCTGGCACTCTGGCACCCAGGCACACACCTCTGCTCCCACACAGTTCAGCAGCTGCTCATACTGCACAAGCCCAGCTGAGTGTTTGGTATCCCTGCCCATGTGGCCCCCAGGCCCGCAGCTGGCAGGCAGGGCCACCACCCATGGAGCAGCCATGCTGCCACATTCTCTGTGTGAGTGGGAGGCAACTCGAGGAGGAACAATTTCCGTCACCCAGCACTTACGCCCTGTCGGGATGCTCCGGGGATCTAAATTTACCGTCTGCTGTTCCCCATGTCCCTCCCTTCCGCCCTGGACTAGCTGACTGGAGCTTAACCCTTCCCAGGCAGCGTAGATAGGAAGCGCTCTATCCCCGTTAGGGGATGCCGGTCCCGGGGCCGCCAGGAGGAGCCCCGAGCTCGGCTCTCGCCAGGGTCGCCCACCGCCCCGCCAGCCCCCGAAAGGACCCCCCCCGCCACCCGGCTCGGCCAGCACTGCGGGGGCGAGTGAACGGCTATTACACACTGTGGAAAAAATGAAACGCTGGAAAACACCAGGCGTGGGATCCAGGCCTGGGATGATGCCCGGGAGCCTCCTGCAACACCAGGCCACCCCACAGCAAGGGCTCCGTGTGGGATGGGGACAGCTCAGCTGGGGCAAGGGGGGACGTAGAGATAAGGTACCCCAAGAGCAGTTCACGAGCGCTCACCGGCTGCCGAGGCAGGATCCCTGCTCTTCCTTACCTGCCACCTGGTCCTGGTGCCGAGTGGGACCCTCCGCAGCGGGGTGCCCATGTTCCCCATGCACTGGGGTGCTGCACTCCCCAGCATCTGGAGACCCCTCAAGCCCAGCTGAGCCCCTGCCCCTCACTCACATCTACGTCCCCGGTCACAATGTTCAGGAAAGAGGAAAAGCCAGGAGGGGCCAGGCTGCTGCATAGGAAGGGAGCGGGGCCAGAGTGGGATCTTGTGCCGGTGTTAACTCCTTCCCAGCACGGCTGTACTGGTGAGACCTGGTGAGAACCACGGAGGAACCCTACCCCGGCCACTTGGGGGACTGACTCCTATTCTGCCCACCTTCTGCTGCCCAAACTCTCCACCCAACACCCCCCACTTCACAAGCAGCCCTGTCTGCCCATGAGCTGGAGGGTGACCCTGGCATCCCACCGCTTCCCAATGCTCCCCGTCCCGCCACGTTGCCCTCCAACAGAATCCCTCACCTGTCTCATCAACACACAGGGAACGCCTGCTGTCACCCCAGCCCGTCCTGCCGGGGATGCACAGCCCCTCTCCAGCCGGCTCTGCTGTAGGAATGCGGGGCAGGAGCGCGGCCGCCCCAGCCGGCGCCCCACTGCTAGGACGGACAAGGCGGCCTTTCTTCTCCCGCCGCCGCCTGCAGAACGCGCTGCTTGTTCCCGCCGTGGGAAGCGGTGAAGGCAGCAAATGCCAAGGGGTCGGGCTCAGTTACCACCAAACAGCCCACGGTCCTCGTGCACCCCGTGCAGGGCTGCCTACTCAGCCCTGGCCTTGGAAGACAAAAGTCCCTTTCTTCACCTGTTGTAGCCAAAAGCCTCACCTGGGAGGACGCCCAGCCCCACCGATGCAGGGGCCCTTCTAACGCAGTGCAGGCTGCACACGGAGACATCCTGCCCCACCGTGCTCCCAGGGAGCCCCTGCATCCCACTGTCCACAGGCTGCAATCTGCCTGCCCCAAGCCCATGTGGGCAGGGGTGCTTCTGGGTGTTCACTCCTGCCTGACCTGCTGTTGCCCATCCAGACCCAAGCTGGGCACAGCACATCCTGGCTCACCCCACATCACATACCAGCAGACCCCAGAGCTGCACTGTGTGCCACTGTCCAGGACATGGTTAGGGAGGGCATGGGCATGCTCATGAAGGGGCACAGACTGGCAGGCCATGCCATGCAGTATCAGCCATGCTGGGATGAAGCAACAGCATGGCAGAAGCAGGAGCATGGCACCCCCTTGCATGGCCTCCCATCCCCACTTGTGGCTGTCTGGATGAGTCATGGAAGGAAGCCTGAGTGGCCGAGCTAACGGGTGCACACAGCAGAGCATTGCAGCCTCCAGCCAACTTGGCTGCCTGTTTGCTCCCCATCTGCTAATGCACTTAGGGTGCGCTCACCCCTTCCCACACCCTCTGCCCTGGTAAACAACCGGCTCTTCCGCCGAGCCGCTGGGAAGGGGGAGCTTGTCTCCTGCACAAAGCCAGAGGCAAGTGAGGAGCCTGCTCCTCGCTGCTGCCTCCCGGCCGGGGGCTGACAACTGAGTGGGGAAGACCTAGCCAGCCCCATCCCACCCAGGCGAGGGATGGTGGGGGCTGCATTGTGGTTGCTGGGACAACGCCATGATCCTGGCAATAACACCACCATAAATCAGCCACCAGACAGCTCCGGCGGGAGTCGAGGAATCCTGGCCACACCCGCTGATTTCATCGCTCCAGCGAAGTGCTCCTGCACCACTGTATCACAGCTGTGCTCTGGCCGAGGCCCTGCCGGCATCACCCTTCAGAGTCTCCACGGACTGGTGGATGCTCACCATGTGCTCAGGTCGGGGAGGGCACACAGCCCCACTTGTTGCACCCAGCATGCCCCAAGCGAGCCACTTCCAAGGGCTGTTGAGCCATACGTAGACCCAACAGCTGCTGCAGCTCACTGACCCCAGCATCAGTACATGCCACTGGACACCACAGCACAGACACAGGCTCCAGACCCTTCACAAGACTGCACAATGGAGAGCTGCTCCTCAAAATGCTCTCGTATCAAAATGACAATTTCTCACCTGCAGGCCAGAGGTTCAGCTCAGCAAGGAGCACCTGCAACTCTCGCTGATGACATCTTGACGACCGTGACACAGGATGGTTTTGGTGGGTCTTGAATCCAATCCCTGGCATGAACCCATCACCCAGCCCTTTGTTTGCTGGGAGAGGGCTGGGTGAACCAGGCATTGATCACTCTCCTCTTTCTTGTCTGGCAGCAAGGATCTCTTGCCATGCAATCCTGTGGTTCCATCCTCCTGCACAGCACCCTGCCCCTGCTGCCTCACATGTACCAACGTATGGCATCACACAGCAAACCCAAATGTACAAGGAGTTACCAAAAAGTACCTGGTCATGCTGCCTGTGGTGCACAGCCAGGGACCTCCCCCCTGCAGCCCCTGCCTAGAGCTCCAAGAGGGCTGGGGGCTTGCATGGCAGCTGGAGGAGTGGGAGAGACAGTGGCCCTTCAGTACAGCAGCTGAACCTTCTGGGACTGCCAGATTCCTCTGGCTTTCTGACAGCAGCTGAAGGGGCTGTGGCAGGAGTGTAGCAGGAAGCTGGAGTAAACAAGGTCCAGCCATGGAGCAGGATCCAGCCAGGCCAGTACGGTTCCCAGGCTCCTCAAGAGGTGTCAGAAACAGAAGTGGTGGCCAGGGGCCAAGCACCATCTCCTCCTGTGACTGCCCATGAGCTGCAGCAGGATTTGAGGATGGGAGAATCTTGTCTGGCTGCGTTCCAACACTGAGCTGCTCTCAGGGCTCCCACACCAGCAAACCCACCACTGACCTGGACCATTGGATCCCTAACCAGCTCCCAGCCAGCCGACCCACACCACCAAAACATTGTGCAATGATTGGTTTTATGGCTGTGTCTTTCCTACTTCCCAGTCCACAGCTCCTTTCTTGCACCCCTCCTAGGACACCCCAAGGAGCAGGGAGCCCCAGCATGTCCCGTATCTGGCCCCAACACGGGCCAAGGCAGCTAAACACCCTTCTCTCGCCCCCACCACATCCCAAAGCCGCCCCTGAAGCACTAGGGAGTCCTTGCGTTACAAGACACGCTGACCCCAGCCCCACAGGCTCCCCAACGGCAGCGGCCGCCTCGGGCACAAAGCAGGGGAGTCGGGTCCCACCCCATGCCAGCGGTTGCTCACCTTCACCCCTCTGGTCCCACAGCCCTTCCCGGGCTCTGCCGCCGCCGCTCGTGTCCACCACTGCCCGTCCGGGCGTGTCCCCGCCCCGACCGGTGTCGGCACGTCCCGCCCCCGCGCGGCCGGGGTTGACTGGTCCCGGCTCCGGAAGGACCTCTCAACCCCCAGCCAGCTCCTTTAACAGTACTTTATTTGATTAAAGACTCAGAATTCTCTGTGTACACTGGAATGTGCTCTATTCCCTAGGCCAGGATCATACAGGGTTACAAAAACTGGGGACCTCGGCTCGGTTTAAATATCACCCTCCAATGAATGTAAGAAAAAACCCCCAACTCCTTGGATGCTTGAACTAACTTTGACTCCATTTTAAAAATCATACAGACAAGCAGCTCTGGAACACGACTGGGTTAATGGGATTCATTGCCTACTTTGCTAGGGGAGAGGGCTTGCCCTCTCAGGACAGGACCAGGGTTGATTTCCTCTCAGGTGCTGCCAGCAGAGGAGAGACCACAAACTTCTTTGGCAGAGGACCCCAGGGGCCCATGACAGGCTGGCTGTCTCTCACAGAGCACAGTACATGCACTTTTAGGGCCGTTGCCTTCTACCTGCACTCGGGCCCTCTGGCTGCAGAGGGGAGGTGTGCCCCGGGACAGGTGACACTCGTGACAGGCCCCAGCCAAGCAGGTGAGATGAGTTGTGAGGGGAGCACAGGTCTCTGAGATGAGGCAAATAACGCTAGTGAGGCAGCAGTAGGGGAAACGGCTAGGATCAGCCCCCACATTACCTGGAAACCAGCATTTCCTCCCCCTACACCTGCCAGTGCTGAACCAATACTGGTTTGAGACAGGTCCTGACAGGCAGGCCAAGTCAGTCAACCAGACTCCACAGCTCCTTTCAACCCAGGCACACAAAGCCTTCAGCCTCCTCAGACACCAAAACAGCCTTGCAAAGGATATACAGCTGGTTCTAACCTAACTAAACTTCCTCCAAAACCCGGCCTGAGAACAGCTGTGGAAGACAGCGAAGACACAGTCCCCTTTGAACACTCTCCCTGCTGCAGCAGGAAGCAGACCACCTGGAGCTGGGCCACTGCCACACAGAAGAGCTGGAGGAAAAGCAGTAACTGTGTAGGGCAAAAGGACTCTAACCCCTGGGTCCCTCTTCCCCACCCTGTGCCATGACCCACCCCACCTCTGAGGCCAAGGTCAACTTGCTCAGCTTGCACCAGATGGAAGGGCCAGGACCAGCAGGTGGCCCCACGCAGGAGAACCAGAGGCAAAGGAGAAATTAAAACGGCAGCACCAACAACGGAACAGCACGTGATGCTTCAGGAGAGAAGAGAATGATGTCTGGTCAGCTCTGGGCTGAGCTCCGAGCATCTCAGGGGTGAGGGGGCAGCACGTCAAAGTCAGGCTCTTTGCGGAGATCTTGCTTTTTTGCCAGTCGGTAAAAATCTGCCAAAGAAATTTGTGGCCTTTCTCCCCATGAGCACATCACTTCTCTGCAAAAAATGTCTGTGACCCAGGAACACTGTAGATGGCAGACAGTGCCACACGTCTCAGCAGAGGGGGCTGTGGCGTTCCCAACATTCAGAATAAACGTCGGCCTCATTTTTTTTTTAATTTAAAAATTTCTTCCATTGCGCATCATCACGTCTGGCATTACAGGATTTCGTACTTGTCCACCAGGAAGGTGGTTTCAGTGGAAAACCTTACAGGGCTGTTTCCATCTACCTGGGTCACTTTGGTAACCTGTGGAGACAACATGCAACATTAGCTCAGCACTGACCAGCACTCCCTTACTGCAGGGATGCCATGCTTCCCAACGCCATGATGGCCACAACAGCAAAACCGACCTGCTGCCTTTAAACCACAACTCAGCCCTGAAACAAAGATCTTTGTTCCCTGGAAACCTGAAAGAGGGGAGTGATTTTCTGTGGTCACACTGTTTCCGCTGATGAGTGAAGTGGCAGCCACTGGCTACACTTCAGTGGAGACAGTTGTATGCCAAGCATTGTTTTGCCTACAAGGCCCACAGATTTTCCAATAAAGTCTGAGGGGAATTAATGATTACTCAGAGACTTAAAGACACAACTGAAACTTCAGGCAAACTCCATGAAGTGTCAGCTGCCAGTGCTGTCTGCTGGCACTCCCGAATCCAGCTGTCTCAGAGGCAGGTTAATGTCAACCCTTTAGCCATGGCTAGTGGGACAGCATGGTGCCTCTGCAGCATGGCCAGTGTCAGCCAGCTGGGAACTGAGACAAGGGTGACATCCCACCTGTGGAGCATCAGCAGTGATCATACCTGTATGTTGCAATAGTTCTTTTTGGAGATGAAGGAGACCTGAACTGGGAAGAAGTCGTTTGGCTGCCCTGCTATGCTGAACTCCAGGCTACCAGTCTTGTTTTTGGCATCTATCACTGGCAGGCACCACTCAAGGAGGTTTCTCCGGCTGTCGTGGCGATACTCACCATCAATCTCTCCAATCACTGGGGCACCAACACCAGACCTAGAGCAGGCAATGAGAAGTGACAATAACTTCCTTGCACAGAGCTAGGGAAATGCCCCAAATACCTGTTGGCTTGGCCAGATCCACAAAACAGGGAGGGGAAGGAGATGATGGGACTCACTAGTGCTGTGTGCATAAGGAGCATTACTTACGGTAAAGGGATGGTGATGATCACATCATTCAGCTCTAGGCTCTCCTCTTGTAACTCATACTCAATGTTAACATCACAACTGTTCCCACTCTCTGACGGCCAGCAGTTAACTGAGGAAACAGAGACAGTACGTGAACCACGCAGGCCTTTCATGTGGAACAGGCTTTCACAAGATGATGCACTTCAAAACCCCTAGTGAAGTCATCCTCAAGCTGACTTTAAGAAAAGCTCTCTATTTTCCTTGAGGTGGTAGAGAAAACACACACTGTCAAGGACAGGCACTCTCCAGTGGATACACATAGTATCTCCAAGGTCTCACAACATGCCAGGCTCCAGGCAGCCCAGCAGCGGCAAGGTGGCTACCTGCAGCTCGTGGACAATCACCGGCTTCTTCTGCCAAAGCCCCCGGATTTGCACTCACTTGTCAATGGAATGAAGGACTCTTCTGTGGTCTGCAACCTCCACTTCAGCACACCCACGTCGCTGTTAATAGGGAATGACTTCTCTGGGTTCTTCAAACCGATCTGTGACTCTGTAGTGAAGAGCTTCTTGTCCACATTTGGGTGAGTCTGAAAGAGGAACACATGCCCAGACTGCAGGTCTAAGCCCAAGGAGAGAACCATAGGTAATGCAGATTCTACCAGGACAGGCCTACACATTCCAGTGTTTGCTTTGACAAAATACACATCAAGTTTCCTCCTGGCTCAGAAGCCCACCTGGAGTACAACTGCTTATCAACCTGGGATTCTGTCCGGGAAATGCTAATCAGACAAGAAGGATCCCCACCACTGTCTTTCTTATGTGCACCTGCACCAGAGACTCGAGCGACAAAGGCTGATATCTAAGGAACAACTGTAAGTCAAAGACCATCCTGAATGATTACATTACATTACAGCAGACATTACAAGTAAAATCAATCTAATGCTGTTGAGAGAAACAGCCTGACACCCTAACACTACCATCTTCCCTCAGCAACCTTAATGCACGCATGTCAGTGGCCAAACTCCATTTAAACACTCTCTTCACAACCTCAAGTGTGAGTAGCTTTTTACAAGCAGAGAATTTTTGCAAGTCACTGTTCAAGTTACACTAGAAAGACAGGAGTCAGCAAACAGTTTGGTCTCATCTTCCACCTGACGCACTGCCTGTGGGAGCGCTGCTAGCAACTCACTCATGGGGTGCACTGGAAGAAAGCGGACTTGCAGACAGTGATGATGTACAGATGAGTCCCTAGTGAGGAGTGAGCCAGTGTGTCAAAGCAATATCCCCTCCAGAGAAAAATAACATCACATGAAGAGGGAGAAAGGGAAGGAAGAATCTCCCAAGAACCTTCTGAGCTGCAACTGCTGACTGCCATCAAAGTGCTCCAGCAATCATCCCAGGTACAGCAGTGACAGGACAAGCAACCTCAGAAAGAAACAGCTTCCAAGAGAATAAACTAATTCCCCACTGGCACAGGAAGTTTGTTATCCTGTTTCCATCCCACAGCTGCAGCAGACATCACACAACAGGCACTGGGCAACACACCAGGCTGCTGCAAAGTCCAAGTGAGGTCACTTGGCATGCCAAGGTGCACTGCTGGGCAGATAAGGCTCCAAGGGCAGGATGGCGACCAAGATTGCATTTCTCCAGCGAACTTCAATCCCTTGAGCATGACTAGCCCTGCACTTCTGCTCATACCTGTACTGACTACTCCCACTTCCAATGCATTTGCTGAGAAGGCTTGATGAGAACACAGGACAGCAACATACTTGAGTATTTCCACTATTTCTCCCCTGGAAAGCAGCAAAAACATTTTCAACAGCATGGGACTCCAAACAGGCTTTACCTGTAGCTGCACTCCCCTCTTGTCGTCATTTTCTACATGCAGGCGAATACGTGCAAACTTTTCATCTGAGATGTGCAGCATGATCATGCCATGAAGCTCCATGTTCTGCAACCCTCCATCACGGCCACAAGTCAAGGAGATTTTCTCCTCTATTTTCATGTGCACACTAGACAGACAGAGGAAAAAGCTCAAGTCCTACACTCAGTATCATCCAGACAGCAGAGAGATCCCTGCTCAGTAAGGACAGGCCGTGTGTACTGAGCAGGGGCTCCCAAACAACAGCATGGCTAGTACAGTGGGGGCTAATACTGCTCTGGCAGTGAACTCAGGGGCAGGAGGATCCGTGCATATAGGTCTGCAAGGGATGGGATCCTAGTTAAATGGCAGTGATGCAGCATCTTTACACGTCGGTCACTCAAATCCCCTCTGACAGGCTGCAGCGCAGCCCAGGGCACTAAAAGGTTCTGAATTGCTGTGTGTAAAATGAACCGTGAACACCTCCATCCTGAGCACCAACAAGGCTGGGAAACAGCAAAAATGGCACAGGGAAAAAAGCACAGGGAAATTCCCAACCTCAGTTCAACAATGGAAGCACAGCCCATTTTAATTAAGAGCATGCCTAACCAAACTAGCTATCTGCTTTGCTGCTGACATGTTTTCCCAGATTATGCCCAACTTTTATAATTACAAGGTAAGAAAACACAGGAAAAAGCCAAAGAAGAGCAGGGACGCTCCCTCCCACTGCCACACACAGGGAGAGCTGTGAGGAGACTGCTTCCAAAGTGAGGGCAGCACTCACCTCTCCATGTTAACGGGAGGAGCAAGAACTTTGGCTGCTTCTGCAGAGCGCTTGCCTACAGAAGTCATGATATTTTCTCCTTCCGATTTCAGCTTGTCCACGAAGTTATCCACCTCCTTCCCTTTAGCACCGAGTTTCAAGGCTTTACTGGGACCTGAAGGCCTAAATAAAATGCGTAATCATCTCCATGTCAGTTGACAGCAATGGGCTTCCCCTTCCTGGTTATCTTCAAATGCTGTAACTTGACCATCCCAACAACACAGCATTCAACTTGGCAGCCTTTTTTGGGGAGAACACACATGTAACTGATCTTTTTATGTGTAGGGTGGCAAGTTATAATTTAGATTTGGATATGGTTCCATGTATTACCAGGAGCTGGGACCCTTTTTTTCACACAAAATGAAAGCCCACTGCTCATCCAAGAATACAAAGAGACTATGGGGTGCTACTGCAATACGTGGCACAAATGGTCCCCAATATTTACACAGATAAGGAACTCATATTAGATCCTCTGGTCACGTGGCTTGAGCCAACACTGACTCCAATATCTGCCACCTGTTGCCCCCCTACCTGGCTGGAGCTGGTGCCACCTTGGGCTTCTCAGTCTCAATGATGGTCTCTGTGATCATTGCCGTCACGCCCCCAGACACGGCTGAGCTGCCGAAGCCCCCGAACCCTGGTGCCTTCTTGCCATGTCTCTCTGCATCCCTCCTGGCCTGCTGCAACTCCTTTGCTTTACGGCGCATCTCAGCTTTTGCTTCACGTTCCTGCGTCTGAAGGAGAAGATAAGAGGCTGATGGAGCTTTGTAACCTCAGCCCTGCCCTGCACAGGAACTAAGTGCAGTTGCTAAAAAACCCCTGGCCAAAAAAAAAAAAAGCAAGAACACATGGGTATTTAGCCCTCAGAAAAGATAAATAATTGCATAGCCCCACCAAAGTGGAGGAACACCTCCTGTATAGCAAAGGTGGTGTTCCCAGACAGGACACCTTGTGTCAGGATTGCAAGTGTCCCTGCTCACCTCTCTGACTGCCCGAAACACCTTTTCCTCATGTGAGTCCATCTCAGTGAAGGTCCGAATTTGTGCCAGATTTACATTCTCACGGTAGCCCAAGGCGACAATTTCATCAAAGGCAAAGATTAGGTCAAAGCAGTGTTCTGAGATCTCATTCTCTTCCAGAGCTCGACAATATTCAGGGATCTAGAAGAGGAGAACACTTTAAAGGAGAACCCACAAATAGCACTGTGTAATTACTTTCTTTCTACCATCCCAGAGGTCACAACTGTGCCAGATCCTTCCAAGCCCAGCACACCTTTACACTGCTCTTCGTACCATTACATTGCCAATAAACAAGATGAAGTTTTGCCACAGTTAGTTTTTTTACATTAAAATCCTTACAGAACCTCTCAGCTTCCTCCTAACACTAACTCAAAGGAACCCAACTGCATGCTGGGGCCAGTGAATTTCCTGAAAATCCTTTGGTTGTGTGAAGACAAACTTGCTGCTTCAGAATCCCTGCACAGCAGCACTGCACTTGTAACAACCACACACTGTACAAAGAATATTTAATGTTAAATTACAGTCATCTTCACCAAGTGAAATACAACTGCTGATTTTTTTATGTGGCGCTCAAAATTACGACCAGAAGTTCAGAGCTTTCTGTCCAGTCAGGAAGGGAAGCTGCAGAACACAGACCTACCAAGTGGAGGCACGGAGTGTTCTTACACCAGGTCAGAAACAGATCGTTCACAACAACACCATTCTGGACTACAGGCACATCACTAAGTGACGAGTCCTTACCACTCTAGAGAAGAGTCGGAGTGTTTCCAGGTCTTCCAGGATGTTGCTGTTTTTGGTGGTAATCAGCACCATGTAGAGCTTTTCCATGGGCTGGTAGACATACCGGACGCTCTCTGTCTCTACAAACGTGTGCTGCTTCCCTGTGTTCATCAGCTTGGGGAACGCCGCCAGCAGGCCCTCGATGCGGGTGCGAGTCATCTCCACGAACTGCCGGGACACGATGGCCTTCCCTGCCTTTGTGCACACGGCGGCTGCCAACAGCACCTGGAGGAGAGCAGCTCGTGAGCAGAGCCTCCCGGTCTGTGCTCACAGAAAGCATCCCTTCCCACCACGCTTTACCTGCACACCCTTCCTTAAACAAGATCCTAAGTCTCTCTGTGTGACAAGGCAATGAACAATGTCAAGAGCAGAAAAATATCTGCTTTTGCTCCTTCTCTCTGTTTCATATTCTGTCCCAAAAGAATTCTGAGAGCTCTCCCTGCTTCTGTCATTCCCGATTTCACACAGACCGAGGTATAACAACCCCTGGGAGCGTTAGGGGAGGCTCCAGGTTATTGACTTTTCCATCAGGCTGTCCCAGCTTACAACTACACACAGGAACGCTGCGAAATGTAACATCTCTCAGAGCACAGCCAGGTTAACGAAGCCCTAGTTGTCACTCACAGCCCTTGGATGACTCTCGGGCAGCTCACAGGCGTTATCACACCGACAGGGCAGCAAGGCACTCAAGCTGCACTTTCTCCGTCTCCCAAGTCTTCCTCCCTATACTTCTCTCTCGCAGGTATTAATTACTTTTGTCAGGATAATTCTGTTCTGCACTTCAGATCTTTTAAACCCGCAACTGCTGTTTTGACAGAAAGTATCCGAAACTCTCAAACGCGGCAGCGCTGATCCCTGCCGCACCTCGGGCACAGTTTAGCTCTGATGGAGCCGTGTGCGGGTCTGTGCCGACCCTAACACCGCCGCGACGGACAAAAGGAGCCTGACCAGCCCTGAGAGACAGGGTCGCACGGGGGAGCAGGCGGACACCACCCGCCCGGCTACACCTGAGATCCCGAATACACTTCAGAGCAGGCGTGAGGCCGTGCTAAGGAGGCACCGTGGCTTCGAGTCACCAGAGGAAAAGCCTCGTCCCCGCCGCCCCCAAGGGCCCCGGCCCGACCCCGGGCGGTAGCACCGCGCTCCGTCCCACCAGGCCGCGGGCTCCAGCGCCGGCCTGCGCAGAGGCCGGGCGGACGGGGCGGGCCCAGGGGCTGTCCCGGGGGATACCCCGAGCTCCGCGCTGCCCGCAGCAGACAGGTCCTTCCCTTACCATAGCAGCGGCGGCAGCGGCGGGATCCCCGCTCAGGCCCTCCGCTCTCTCCGGTTCCCGGGCGGCCCCGCAAGATGGCGGCGCCGCGCCACGTCCGCACCCGGAAGCGCCGTCACGGAGGGGCGGGGCGGGGCGGGGCGAGGGCACCTCCCAGCCGCCAGGGGGCGTGCGCAGCCGGGCCGCTCTGGCCGGCCGAGCCGAGCGGCGGGGCGGAGTCGCCATGGCGACGGCGACGGCGGCGGC